>SKCR01049205.1:0-75857 GCA_019454045.1 Zanthoxylum bungeanum
TCCTTCAACGTTCGGTTTTTACGCTCAACAATCCCATTTTTTTGAGGCGAATAAGAAGCATTAGTTTTGTGAATAATTCCATGATTGGAACAATATTCACCAAATGGTGACACATATTCACCTCCTCTATCACTTCTGATTCTTTTGATTTTCTTGCCAAGTTGATTTTCAACTTCGTTCTTATTGTTGGGGTTGGTGCTCAGAGCGCCAATCCGGACCGTTTTTATGTCTGATTCATGAATACGAAAATCCCATTTTTCCATAATATTATTTTCTTAGTGGTTACACCTCTTGTTTTTATATACGTAATCGATCTAATTACTAATAGATTGAAACTAAATGTGGTTTAGTGATATGTATATATTAGACAAATGCCCGATAATATATAATGCAGAACACAGTTACAAAGTTAGTTTGTAATTGACATTGGGAAGTGTCACTTCTAAATGTATATTATCAATTATAGTTCCTGATCAAGATTTACTAACATGGGTCGGTTAGTCAAATCCGTTGAGACCAGTACATGTCGTATATCGTAACTTGGTCTGATGGTTTATCCCAATGAACCATGAGTCTTGGGAGACTCATATAGACGTGTAGGTGTTTATAATGGATAAACATTGAACGACTTACCGAAGATTCTTAATGGATGGTACACCAACGTCAATAAGAATCTTCTCGGGTTGAGTAGCATAGTGGTCATTCGACTTGAGACACCACTGTGGATGTATGAGATATCCTCCACACTTAGATGGCAGTCACGTCACCGATCTATTTAGATCAGACCTCCGCCTGTTCGTTGGGTGTGGACCGATCCTCATGATATCCTGTATGTGTCAAGATAGGATCCGTCAGTCCTGTGTACAGGGCATAGGTAGTCCATATGTGATTAGCAATCAGTTAAATCTATGGCCATAACATACTTCGGAAGTGAGTTCCGAATGTTTTTTATAGATTGCTAATAGAAACGTCGACGGGATAATACCTATAGATATTTGACGTTTACATTTATATCTCTGGGATTATCCGGATACCTGTGATGGAGGGATTATACGTATATAATGACCTCGACTTGTATGATTCAACGAGTTTATCCGTGGTCGTCATAATTTACGGGTGGGTAAGTTATGGACACGAAATTGGATTTTGTGACGGATATACCTGAATCTAGAGAGTCTCACTAATGAAATATACTCGTAGAGCAATAGGGCAACTTTTATGAATAATGATGATTATTTATAAATCGTTTAAACGTTAAACGAAAAATACATGCGAACGGGCCGAACCGTCATTTCCTAATTAATGTGTATTTTTATATAATATATGATATTATTAATACACATTAATAAATTGTCAAATAAAGGTATTTGACATATATCATTAATATATGTATTTGAGATATTTAAAGTAAATATAATACATATATTTGAGATATTTGTATTTAATTAATTATTTAATTATTTAATTGTTAAATGATTAATATAATTAAAATATAAATATCTCACCAAATGATAAAGTTAGGAAATGATTATAAGTGTTTATTGTTGACTTTAAAGTAAAGGAAATGGTATTCAAATTGGATTTGACTTCCTTGGATATTTATTTTAAATTGTTAAAATTGAAATATTTTTTCCTTTATTTTTTATCATTTTCGGCCAAGACCTTAAATAAATATAAGTGTTATATATTTAAGTTGCTTTTGTTGACTTGTTGAATTTTCATTAAAGTTGTAATGATCAAATTGCAAGTTGATTAAAGTAAGCTTTAAATGAAACAAAATTAAATATCTAGATATTTTCCTACACCTAATTTCGGCCAAGGCCCTAATGGAGGAGGTATATATTGTTTTGTTTCATCTTTGAGGGTTTAACAAGTTCATTAGATACCAAATAAAACATAAAAGAAGATGAGAGAAAAGCTTGAAGGCCTAAAGAAGGAAGCTTGGAAAAATCATGTTTTTGTAAGTTTTTCTTCAAAGTCTTCAACATGAAATATGTTTCTAACATACTTAGCTTCATTTTGTGATGCTTTGATGTTATCTCTACTCTTATAGTTTGTGTTTTTATGGTTGTGATCTTGAATGAAAGATTGATGCATGTAAGTAAGCTTGAAATGGTTTCAAAGCTTCACTTTTGACTTTTAGAAAATCAAGTTGCCATTCTAGAGTTTTTAAGCCACTCCTTGGTGACCTAGAATTGTTCTATAGTTGTTTCAAAGTAGTGAGACTATATTTTTGAAGTAGTGAATGGATTAAAGTGTTGGATTTTAAAGATTTGGTAAAATTGGACAATTTGATGAAATTCAAAAATTAGGGTTCATAACCTTCTCCAAATTTGGGGATTTTCATATATGTGATGTATTATGGTATTAATATGATGCATGTAAAATTTTAGGTTAATTGGATTTGATCTTGGCATGTTTTGAACAAAAGGGACCAAAGTTGCAATTAATTGGAAATTTTGGGGTGCTCACAGCAATTGCTCAAAAATTGGGGATTTATGTGAAATATGATTTTGATGCATTAGATGTGTTGAAAAATATTTTAGAAATGATTTAGAATCATTCAAAATTGTATTTGACAACTTTTGGACTAAAATGATGAATTAACAAAGTTTTGGGGCAATTCAGTAATTACCAAGAAATTTGATTTCTTGTGTAATTTTTCAGAATTTGATAATTGGATAATTAAATAAATAATTTTATTTAATTGATCCGAGAAAACGTTTTGAAATCGAAAAATTTTGATTTTTCGCGATTCCACTGCGTTACCGATATTCCCCCTTAAAACCCCTACAAAATGGTATCAGAGCGAGTCTGATTCTGGACACCCCGATATGATTAGCCCTTTAAAATCTAATGCTTGTTCTTTTCTTTACTTGTTGCATGCATATATTTATTTAATTTGATTAAATAAATTAAAAGAATCTTTTATGGAATATCCCCGCTTAATAAGGTTTTAAATTAACTGGTATTTGGAATACTTGTTTCTTGGTTCGCCTTGTCAATACGATTTATAAATATTTTTCTGTGACTACATCCGAGACCATGCCTCTGCTGTGAGGGTGTAGCTGATAGAGATTTATTTATGCCGGATGTATATAAGATACTAGATAAATTCAAGCGAAAGCGGAATCCTGAACGTGCCCTAGCTATCAGGGTTACGCAAGTAACTTGAGTTTATCATTGAAGAGTTTAATCTTGGTACGTTTCCTTGTGGGCCTGCCTTAGCAGCGATAATGAGAAACGACCAGGACCAGAAACCCAGGAGTCACTAGTGAGTGATTGACAATGAGTTGTCTACCTGTGAATATACGTAGGCGAGACCGTGCCTCTGCTGTGAGTTGAAATATATTCATGGGGTCCTCTTCCCATTATGGAATTCGATTTAATTATTGAATTCTCGTTTCCCGTTGGGGATTACGGTATTACGTAAAATAGTGGGAGGCACTGCTAAGTTTAAAAATTCCTTAACTTAGGCAGTGTGTATTATTATGGAAATAGCCGCTTGTTTGTTTCCTTAATCTATATTAGATAGAATTAATTTAAAATTTAATTCACTGCACACATATTTTGATATGTTATCTGACTTGACTCTTGGTTGCAGTTATTCTAGAATAGGTTCTAGATACTACTAGACTAGGATATTATTAGATTGGTCTAAACCATCGGGAACTATTGTTCTGATTTTCTTCAAAAATCAAGATGGTTAATGACTTAGTTTTCTAAGTCATGATAGATAATCTAGATAGATATCCTTTTTAGGATATAATATTTTAGAGAGAATAGTTTCTTATGCAGTAAGAATTGACTTGAATTAGTTCATGTCTCGAGATTCTTGACTGGCATTAAGAAAGCCCCATTAGGTATTTGTTTATCCAATAATGACGTTTCTTAGCTTTAATGACCTTTAGGGGAAATGTGTCTGACTCAATTTGCTAATCAGTTATTTACAATTGTTTTGAATAGTTGAATGCAAATAGTAAAACTAAAGAAAGGAGATGCGTATAGTTGTGTATAGAAAATATCGATTTTCACAATACTACAACTATAGGTATTGGATACCAGGTCTCCCGTCTAGTTATTTAAAATATTAGTTAACGATTGTTTTGATATTTGATATCGGAACTTGCGACTATTAGATAGTTACTTGTTCTTTATAAACAATTGTTATATATATTTTAAATATAACTAGTAGTGTCATTGACGTAGAGATAAACATTAAGAAAAATTATTCGGTAAGTAATAATTTAGAACGGTGCTTTAGGAGATTTTATCACTTAAGCATTGGATGCTTATTCCGTATGGTAAATGATGGTTTGATACGAGATCACACCACATATCTTTATCCATTTAACGAATATTGTATTCGGGAAGGTGATTAAGATCTCGTTTAACCAATGATTGTCATTGGACCACCAGATTTATTTAACTGATACATTGGATGTATGTAGTTTAATAAATTGTAATTGCTTAAGGTAGTTTTCTTTACTTCGTAACTTAGTTTATGAATTGTCATAACTTAGTTACGTGTTTCTGAAAGAACACATATTGAACGTCTTTAAATGATCAAGAACTTTCAATCTATTCTGATGAAACGTAGATTGAACATTTTTGACTTGTTCAAATATATTCAATCTGAAGTTTTTAGAGAACTCTATCCTCAAAATTCATTACATGTCTTTGAAATGTTCAAAGATCTTTGATACGATCAAACATATGAATTTAAAGCAATTAGTTCTAAGGTTATTCAGTGAATATGATTCTTATTCAATATTATTCTTCCACGATTCCATCCTGATAGAATTGAGTAGTGGGAGCAGTCGAATCTTATATGATTTGATTCGTTTGATATTAAATTTTACCGAATTAGTTTCAATACTCTTGGGGATATGCTCCAGTAACACTAGTTCATCTTTTTAATTTAGGTTCCATTAATTTCTACAGTTACATATATGATATGTATAGGTAGAAAATCTGAATCTTGAAAAGTTTGAGATTTGAATCTTTCTTTTATATAATAGTTATATAATGGAAATTACTTACACCTCGGAGGTATAAGTAAAAGTTTATCGTTTATTCTGTTTAATAGAATATTGTATTCTATTTGATAGAATATCTTTCCTATGATCTTAAGTAATAAAATCGTTTTATTACTTGGTTTGTAACATCAGATGTTAACAATTGTACAAAAGACTTGACTTATTGTAGTCAAATGTGAGAATGATAAATTATAAATGGAACTGCGTAATTAATAAGATGAAACAACCCTTATACATCTTTTATATAAGTTTAATAGGATATCAGAATCATTTACGAGTATTTGATACTTAATGATTCTGTTGTTTTCTTACCGAAGAAAATTATCCTAAAACTTATAATAGAAGCGATATTTGATATCGATTCTGGAAGTTCACCATTGCACCATAGATCTAAGATTGTTCATAGCCTACTACGATCAAGTTTTGAACTTGATTACGCTTTCATTATGAATTAGTTCATGATATGTGCTAATTGTTTACGCAGCGAAAGCAGTGTGAGCTTATTAAAGGTTTGACCTTTAAAGTATGACAATGAGAAAAATTATACTCATCAATCTATTGTAGATTCTGAGGAAACTTGTCTCAAGTCACACTAATTGAACAATTTAAGATCTGTTGGTTAATGTTGATATTAAACTGTACATTTTAGCTAAAGAATGCAAAGTGGCATTTTTGAATGACTTATTCAGATAAGAGATCAGTTGTGATTTCTTTGTTTGAAGAGTTCATTCTGGAATGGCCCTAGAGTTTGTGTTCTACTGAGATCTCAGTTTAGTGTGCTAGCTTATAGAGCCTATTGTAGACTCGGATAAGTCTTCCGGAAATCCGTGTTCTCTATTTTTGATATCAGTCAGATTGTCTGATCTTGTCAAAGTATAGAGAATACATATGTGATTGAAGGGTTAGTGGGAGCGTACAAATTACTTTCTAGTGTTATATATCCTAACAACATTATCATTATTATAGTAATAATGAGATGTTTGTAAGGTAAAAGGTTTACCTAAGTCTTCTTTACTCCGTGAAAGCAGTGGGAGTAGTCTCTGTTATATTGATATAAAGTTTTATATATAAGATATAAAACTAAGAGACTTGTGAGATACTCTATTATTCGTACATTAGATATGATCTAATAAAGGACATAACTAGGCTATCTGTATGACAGTTAGTATAACTGTTGGACAATTATTGTGTGTCTTATATAAAGTATTCATCTTTCGTAAATGATGATTCCTTTTTCGAAAGAGATATTGATTAGAATGTCTAATCAATCTTATGTATCATTTGATGATGACATAATAAACACTTTATTATGTGCGATTGTAGATATCGATTTAATCGTAATTGTTACGAGTTATTTTGATATCCTATAGACCATAAGATGGATCTTGAAACAAGTTCTTTGTGATCTTTGAGATATTAAGAACGAGTTTCTAATTCATGGATAATACAGTCTGCAACCATTAGGGTCATATTAGTTTTGAGACTAATTATGACGTTAGACAGTCTACGTCATAAAGAGTCACAAAAATTGCAGTGGGAGTGTCACGAAGGATTCTACTATTTAGTGGAATTAGATGCAACTTATGAAGTATTGACTTATGAAGTTGCATAGTGACCTTATGAATTAGAAGTTTTATATTGGTGTTGTGCTTACGGTTGTCCGCATAGTATTTTGGATTTGATCCCTAAATACTTGGACAACTCAGTAGTTGTAGCATAATACTGATGTAGCATCAGAATCATAGTAATGTATAATTTAGATTCTACAAAATATGAATGATGCTGACTATGGGAAACGATTGAGTTTGTTTGACAAACTCAATATGTAATAGAGGACCTACTTCTTGTTGCCTACCACTTTAGTGCTAGGTGAGCTTTTGAGAGCCATGTCTATACGATACACATTGAGATGTGTATATGATATCGTGGATTGGCACTAGAGCAAGTGGGAGAAATTGTTGGGGTTGGTGCTCAGAGCGCCAATCCGGACCGTTTTTATGTCTGATTCATGAATACGAAAATCCCATATTTCCATAATATTACTTTCTTAGTGGTTACACCTCTTGTTTTTATATACGTATTCGATCCAATTACTAATAGATTGAAACTAAATGTGGTTTAGTGATATATATATATTAGATAAAGGCCCGATAATATATAATGCAGAACACAGTTACAAAGTTAGTTTGTAATTGACATTGGGAAGTGTCACTGCTAAATGTATATTATCAAATATAGTTCCTGGTCAAGATTTACTAACACGGGTCGGTTAGTCAAATCCGTTGAGACCAGTACATGTCGTATATCGTGATTTGATCCGATGGTTTATCCCAATGAACCATGAGTCTTGGGAGACTCGTATAGACGTGTAGGTGTTTATAATGGATAAACATTGAATGACTCATCGAAGATTCTTAATGGATGGTACACCAACGTTAATAAGAATCTTCTCGGGTTGAGTGGCATAGTGGTCATTCGACTTGAGACACCACTGTGGATGTATGAGACATCCTCCACACTTAGATGGTAGTCACGTCACCGATCTATTTAGATCAGACCTCCGCCTGTTCGTTGGTTGTGGACCGATCCTTAGGATATCATGTGTGTGTCAAGATAGGATCCGTCAGTCCTGTGTACAGGGCATAGGTAGTCCATATGTGATTAGCAATCAGTTAAATCTATGGCCATAGTATACTTCGGAAGTGAGTTCCAAATGTTATTTATAGATTGCTAATAGAAACGTCGACGGGATAATACCTATAGAGATTTGACGTTTACATCTATATCTCTGAGATTATTCGGATACCTGTGACAGATGGATTATACGTATGCAATGACCTCGACCTGTATGATTCAGCGAGTTTATCCGTGGTCGTCATAATTTACGGGTGGTTAAGTTATGGACACGAAATTGGATTTTGTGACGGATATACCTGAATCTAGAGAGTCTCACTAATGAAATATACTCGTAGAGCACTAGGGCAACTTTTATGAATAATGATGATTATTTATAAATTATTTAAACGTTAAACGAAAAATACATACGAACGGGCCGAACCGTCATTTCCTAATTAATGTGTATTTGTATTTAATACAAGATATTATTAAATACACATTAATAAATTGTCAAATAAAGGTATTTGACATATATCATTAATATATATATTTGAGATATTTAAAGTAAATATAATACATATATTTGAGATATTTGTATTTAATTAATTATTTAATTATTTAATTGTTAAATGATTAATATAATTAAAATATAAATATCTCACCAAATGATAAAGTTAGGGAATGATTATAAGTGTTTATTGTTGACTTTAAAGTAACGGAAATGGTAGTCAAATTGGATTTGACTTCCTTGAATATTTATTTTAAATTGTTAAAATTGAAATATTTTTTCCTTTATTGTTTATCATTTTCGGCCAAGACCTTAAAGAAATATAAGTGTTATATCTTTAAGTTTCTTTTGTTTACTTTTTGAATTTTCATTAAAGTTGTAATGATCAAATTGCAAGTTGATTAAAGTAAGCTTTAAATGAAACAAAATTAAATATCTAGATATTTTCCTACACCTAATTTCGGCCAAGGCCCTAATGGAGGAGGTATATATTGTTTTTTTCATCTTTTAGGGTTTAACAAGTTCATTAGATACCAAATAAAACATAAAAGAAGATGAGAGAAGAGCTTGAAGGCCTAAAGAAGTAAGCTTGGAAAAATCATGTTTTTGTAAGTTTTTCTTCAAAGTCTTCAACATGAAATATATTTCTAACATACTTAGCTTCATTTTTTGATGCTTTGATGTTATCTCTACTCTTATAGTTTGTGTTTTTATGGTTTTGATCTTGAATGAAAGATTGATGCATGTAAGTAAGCTTGAAATGGTTTCAAAGCTTCACTTTTGATTTTTAGAAAATCAAGTTGCCATTCTAGAGTTGGTAAGCCACTCCTTGGTGTCCTAGAATTGTTCTAGAGTTGTTTAAAAGTGGTGAGGCTATATTGGTGAAGTATTGAATGGATTAAAGTGTTGGATTTTAAAGATTTGGTAAAATTGGACAATTTGATGAAATTGAAAAATTAGGGTTCATAACTTTCTCCAAATTTGGGATTTTCATATATGTGATGTATTATGGTATGAATATGATGCATGTAAAATTTTAGGTTAATTGGATTTGATCTTGGCATGTTTTGAACAAAAGGGACCAAATTGTAATTAATTGGAATTTTGGGGTGCTCACGGCAATTGATCAAAAATTGGGGATTTATGTGAAATCTGATTTTGATGCATTAGATGTGTTGAAAAATATTTTAGAAATGATTTAGAATCATCCAAAATTGTATTTGACAATTTTTGGACTAAAATGATAAATTAACAAAGTTTTGGGGCAATTCGTTAATTACCAAGAAATTTGATTTCTTGTGTAATTTTTCAGAATTTGATAATTGGATAATTAAATAAATAATTTTATTTAATTGATCCGAGAAAAATTTTTGAAATCGGAAAATTTTGATTTTCCGCTATTCCGCTGCGTTATCGATGTTCCCCCTTAAAACCTCTACACTTATAGTGTATAAAGCTCTCAATAGCTTCATCTTTGCTTCTTAGCAAATACACATAACAGAATCTTGTGCTATCATCGATAAAAATGATAAAGTAATTTTTACCGCCTCTTGTTTGCACAATATTCATATCACACACATCAAATGTATAAGTTCTGAGGGTTCAGAACTTCGTTCTAGGGAATGAAATGATGTTTTATGCATTTTTTCTTCAACACATACCTCATATTTATGTTGGTTATCAATTGTAAATTTAGGTATAAGGTTTATGTTTATTAATTTACGCATTGTATCATAATTAACATGTCATAACCTCCCATGCCATATATTTTGTGACTCAATAATATAAGCGGAAGATGTAGCGTTACTATTAGCACTGTGTCGATTGACAGTCATTACATTGAACTTGAAAAGGCCCTCAGTGAGGTATCATTTTCCTACATAGACATCGTTCTTGGTCAGTACAAATTTATCAAAAATAAATACAAGCTTGAAACCATTCTTGCTAAGGAGTGCACCCGAAATCAAGTTCTTTCGAATATCAGGAACATGCAAAATATTCTTCAATGTAAGCTATTTCCCAGATGTCATCTTCAGAACCACTGTGCCTTGTCCAACCACTCTAGAGGTAGGAGAGTATCTTATTGTCAGATGATCGCCACCATCGACCTTCTAATATGAGGAAAATATCTTGCTATCAGCACAAATATGACGAGTAACCCCAATGTCTACCCACCATTCTCTCGAATTTCCAACCAAGTTGGCTTCTGTTACAACTTCTGAGAGGTTCATCTCTGAGATATCATCAGTTAGTTGCCCATCCTCAGTGACATGGGACTAAATTTTCTTTTTCTTGCCTTTTTCCTGAGACTTATTGTTTCTGCAGTCATTTGCCATATGAGCGCTTTTTCCACAGATGTAGCACTTCCCCTTAAACTTTTTGTTTGCTTGGGAAGAATCAGCTCCACTGTTCTTTCTCTTTTTGCTACCCTTTCCACCCTCGACGATGTTGGCCTTAGACTCCATAGTCTTATAGCTGGCCTTTTCGGACTTCATGTTGTCCTCTTCGATCCTCAATCGAAATGCAAGGACTTCAAGACTCATATGCTTCGTTTTATGTTTCAGATAGCTCCTAAAGTTCTTCCATAATGGAGGTAACTTTTCAATGATTGTGGCAACTTGAAACGTCTTGCAGATTTTCATTCCCTCATCCAATATTTCATGAATGATTAACTGAAGTTCACCAAATTGAGACATCACCGTCCTTGAATCTACCATCTTGTAGTCCAAGAACCTACCCACGGAAAATTTCTTCTATCCGGCATCCTCCATTTTGTACTTCTTCTCGAGAGATTCCCAGAGAATCTTCGCATAAGTCATGCCTTAGTACATATTGTACATGGTGTTGTCAAGTCCTCCCAAGAGGTAATTCTTGCACAAAAATTCGCATGACGACCATGTCTCTTCTCGCAGTTGCTTGGCTGTTTCTGTTTCTCCCTCCACAGGATCCAGAGGATCTTTGAGGTACTTAGCCAACTGCAGTGTTGTCAGGTAGAACAACATTTTACTCTACCATTGTTTAAAGTTTGCTCCACCAAACTTTTTCGGTTTTTCTCTATGAGCGACCGGTACTGCGATATTTCCGTTAGCCATGTGTAACTGGAAAAACCAACAGTAGTTAGTAAGTCTACAAAAGATAAATTGCATAACGATCAAACGTATGATCTTGTTTAAGTGATATAATAAGAATCTACTCGTTGTTATATTCGACAGTAGTACCAAATAACACAAGTCCTTGAATTTACGACTAAGATTTCTTATGATAAATGAATAAGGAAGATTCCCAGAGGACGAAGGGGGTCCGGAGTAACCACTTAAATCCCTGCCCACTTAGGGTTTTATCGTCTTGTTGACAGAATATCCTTTAAACACTTTCTCAATAGAATATCTTAGACATTCAAACTTAGTATTAAACTTCAATTCACAATACAATAATGAATATATGTGGATGTGTATAAATATAAGTCAATTAAGCTTGGACGGAATTACTTGTGTAAAGTTACACTTTTAATTCTCAACCAAGTATGCAACACACGATCAATTTTCAACTGTATCACTATGTGTATGCTTGTGATAATTGAACACCCTAATATTAACTTAAACATATACTTTCAAATTTATAATAATACAATATATGATTTTACTAAGTTAACATTATGTCATACATGGTAATATAAATGAATCTATGTTATTATTTTTTAATATAAAATAATTCCAGGATTAATTTCGTTAGTGTCACGTTCGTTAATCCGTTTGAACGAAACTTTCCAGTGAGTTCACGTTTGTGTAGCCTTCGTAAACGCGTTCGAATGAAATATTCCAGAGAGTTCACGTTCGTGTTGCGTTCGTAAACGCATTTGAATGAAGTGTTCCAGAGAGTTATCGTTCGTGATGGGTTCGTAAACGCATTCGAACTTTCTTTGGTAAAAGACTGGGGTTCGAATGAGTCTACGAAATCAAATTTTTTACCTATGCGTTCGTCGGGCGTTCGAACGCCCATGCATATTTTTCATGCATATAACACATTTTCCAAAAAAATGATTATTAATACATGCAAAATTTTACTTTACAACCCATATATTAACATGCAAACTAATCTTAATCATTCTAAAAAAAAGATCATAACAATGGAATTAATTGTACACTAACATGCCAAATTGAACATAAACCATAATACATAGAAAAACCTGGAAAATTGTTGATGATAAAACAGAAACCAAGCCGAGTTGCCTCAGTCCTTAAGAACTTATTAGCCCCGACTCGATGCTCAACGGATGGTTTTGTGGGTAATGTTCACCCAGGATTACCTGGATATTTCTTGTAGAAGAGGCACTCTTTTCACAATATCTTGAACAAGGACAAATGGTTGAAACTCTATTTCATTCTAATCGTTATTCATTCTTTTCTTCCTTTTATCAAAGTATTGACTTGAAGTATTTTTGTTGCATTACATAATTTTTGAAAAAAAGAAGAAGAATGAAAACAGATTGTAGTAGAACGAAGAATTATTTTGGGCGTGAATTACACCTTTTTAATGTAATTATTGTCTCTAATTTATTGCCAAATTAAGACAATATACCTCAGGATACAAAAAAATCAAGAAATCACATGCCATCACTTCTTGAAATTACCTATAAGTGCACAAAAATATACAAATCTTAACAATTTTACGCTATCTAGTTAGTAAATTTATCGGTTAAGCTTAGAAATCAATCTCTCAATCACAATATATTCCCAAATGCAAGTTATTAAATGATATGCAAATATAAAATATAACTTGTGATAAATAAAGAATTTAGGGATAGAGAAACTGACACCATGATTTATAGTGGTTAGACCAACAATTCTTACGTCCACTTCTCCAATACACGTTTTAAGATTCTACTAACAAAAGTGACTCCACACTTTACACCGTGAGTTTTCTGTGGCTCACTCACAACCAAGAAATTTTCATGGTTCACTCAAAACCAAGAGTTTTTCTAGGTTCATCTTAAACCTTTTACAATACCAAGATTTTTTCACTTAGGTTCACTCCTTAACCTTTCCACAAATTATCTTTTTGAGCATACCCACTCAACAAGGGATTTCCCAACCACAAGTGTTTGAATATGAAAGTTTAAAACACAACTTGGGCACTCATAAAGAATAAGAAGATTTAGTATATGAGTTTTTAACCCCCAAGTATCTCAAGCTCACTGAATATATATGAGGTGAAATGTGTGAGTTTTGATTATGATGAGAGTGTTTGATCAAGAAGATTTAAGTTACTCTCAATATTTTTGCCTTAGAGAAAATGTATGAAGCTTGAAGAAGAAGGCAAAAACGAAATTAGGGATCAATGTATAGTGAAGGTGAAAGACTGCCCCAACTCTTGTCTGAGACATGTATGCCGGTCTACATGGGCCGGTATGTCAGTCCTGCAATTCAAATGGCTATATGACCGTTGAAGATTAAAACACACATACCAGATTACTGACCCGTATGGTGATCGGTATACCGGTTAGCTAACTGGTATGAGGACAGGTACGCACCGTTCCGATTCCAGTAGCTATGCAAACTCCAACTAACCGGTAAGAGAGGCTGGTATGGAGAAGTTCGTTTCCAGAGAGCATACAAATCTGCCTAAGACAGAGCAGGGTCATCGGTATGCCGGTATCAAAGACCTGTATGCTGATATCAGAATAGAAATCTCAGGATTTGAAGGTTTAAAAATATTTTGCTCTTGACTCTAATGGATCTATATGAATGACAATGAGTCTTATTACTTAGAGTACTTGAATTATAGACTCATTTACAATGAGAGCCATAAGATAAAAGACTACGCTAGATATCTTCATTAGGCACTTGAGTCTTCACATCCATTTTGCTTTTCATGACCAATTTACTTCGACACCTTTTTGTAATATTTGTGAATGCACGTCGAAGTCTTATACGCGTTGCATCATCAAAATCCATCATTGAGTTTAATGGCGCTATCACTTATGTGATTTTGGAGAGAATTTCATAAAGAAGACAGAGAAAATGGAGAGATGTGAAATGTTCTGTAAGAAATCATCCTTAAATAGAATTGAAAAGATTCGATCTAATAGACATATCACTTGAGAATAAATACCTTTAGAATTAAATTCCAATGGTTGTATCTGTTTAAAAAACAAACTAACAGTTGCACTTTTTAAGTCTAACAGTCACACTTTTTGATTATAAATAATCAAATTAATTCGAAAAAAATTAATTAATTATTTAATCTACACGCACGTCGTGCCCAAGTTCCTATCTTTGACGTGTATATATATATATATATATATATATATATATATATATATATCATATATATAGTCATGTAACCCCGCTAGAGGCATGATGTTACCGGTAGGAGACATGATTGACCCATCTCCATAAGCCTCTAATTTACAAAAATCCGACATGATGTGTCCTAAAACTGGACAACCTTAATCTATCTCCACCATCAAAACGAACCTGAAATAAACATCATATAGTAAAATGGACCTCAGGTCCACCCCAACACATCAAAATCATGACCTAAGGGCTCCATGCCCGTATCATCTATCAACACTCAAGGGCTCTGCCTACAACATCATAAGAAATCAAAATATTTACTTAATATTTACAAACATCATGCTCAATACAACAAATAAAACAATAAATCAAATGTCTTAAACTTCTAAAACTTCTCCTAGGACACTTGCGAGGGTGACTGCCACTTGGGTGATCTGCGTCTCGAGCATGACTTCCAAAGCTGTCATGGTTAACCATTCTAGAAGCCAACTTTCAAAACTAGCAAACTAGTTTGGTGTGAGTTTTAAAAACTCAGTAAGTAACCATGCTAGTATTACAAACAAGTCAAACATATCAACAAGTTATCATATTTACTAAATTATTACAAGTTCAGATTTTATTAACTTGTTATTATCCTTTATATTTAACCCATGTCAAATTTTTCATATTTACATATCTATATATGTGCTAATCTAATAGCTAACATCCAAAGCATACAAAGCAAATCTCGAATACCATGGAGTATATCGTTTAATATCAAATGAACTTCAATCATATGAAACATGAGGTCATACATATATAATTTATCACAAATATCCATCTTTGAAATATCATCAAATCGGTAAATCAAATAAACTTCATTCTATTCGATTACAAACTATCTTCTATACTAAAACAAACTTTCTTTAATCATGATAACCTTGCAATAACTTAACACTTTGAGTTCATATACCTTCACACATACCGTAGTACACTTCTCTTATATACAAGCAAATATAATTTCAGAATTCTCACACATATACATATATACCAATACTACTTAGCAAACAGGCATAACAACCTCTGATATTCACACATCGGTTTCAAATCATCCACTTATTTCATATAAGCATACACGATCCATATATATAACGATATCTATCATACACATAACCCAGTATACATGCAATCATCGTGCAACTAACAATGAAGCATACATAACGGTCAAGGCATTTAGAAACACATAATCAAGACAACACAAATATATGAGCTGGCTCTCACATACAATGCTCGTACGAGACTCATTACCTATTTTAGAATAGGTATGAGATGAATGTCGTCCGAATGGATTTCTTAACCAGCTCAGCTACTACACCATAAAATCATCAACCGATTAAACATATACACACACATACGTATCACGTGTCACAAACTCATCATACGATCTCTCATACACAAGCATATACATGACAAACATTACTTTATCATTCAGAATCGTCATACACATACGTATATACATTTGACATATGAATATACCCATTACTTCGAATTCTGATATCATGACCTTTACACTCCTCACATTCTTTACTATCGATCAACATTCACCATTCATATACATATCCTATCAATCACGAACTTTCATCACTCAGAAAAAACTTAGCCTATACCAACTCAACCTCTATACCGCTAAATCGTATACTTTAATCAATAACAAACTTATTCTAATGACGCACATCTACACGTGCTAATAAAAATTCAGAAATCATGACTTATTCTCTTTACCGTTACATACTCAAATTGTCCATATCTTATCATCATATACATATTCAAATTCATGTACCAATGCTTATTCATATACTTGTTCATTTACATATACATAAACATACTATTACATATGCATACTCATTCACATATACCTATGCATACCATTTCAGGTTCATACAATAACATACATGAATACATGCATATAAACACTAAACTCGTCAATTACTTTACTTTATAGCATATCAATAACCAAAAATCCATACCTGTGGTGGTCAATTACTTAACTATACACAGTCTCACACTTCTTTCTCAATACCATCTCTTATCTATTCTCGTATTAACCTAAACACTTCAATCATCTTTATATATAAAAACATAAATCAACATTCAAGTACTCATCGCATGAGTTACTTACCTGACTTCGTGAGCACTCTAGGCCCTAGTCAAGTCTGCCAAAACAAATGGCGAAACACCGTTAGAATCGTAACTTATGAAATTCTCGACTTCATTTTGAAAAAGTTCCGGATCTTTTTGGGATAACCAAATTGAGTCAGATTTTAATGTTTTCAGTTTCAGTAATCTTAAAATATCATTACAAACTATCCCAAGCCACTAGTTCACATAAATTATTGGTTTACGCGATTTTGGAAAATCTTCCGAAAAAATTTCCGCAAACGCTATGAAAGGGTTCTGAACCCTCCGAACCTGTCCGGATTTACCTAAACATTATCGCATCATCATATATAACTCATAACTATCTTTACGATAAAAAACACATTATATACGCAAAACTCACTTTTCTGGAAACTTGCATATTCTATCGGATCGATCAAACTCGTTCTGTATTCACTCATATTCTACCAAATATACATATTCAATATACTTATGCCCAAGCAATTCATTTTATATCATTACGCTACTCTACGAAACTACTGGATACATCCGAATATTTAGTGGAATACTTGAAATTTGTGGATTTTTATCGATAGGTCTTACCGAGATTTTAAGGCCATATACGTACTCCAAACGATCCCACGAGCGTGTTGGAATCAACGAAATTCCAATCGGAGTTACTGTTCACATGAAGGTTACTGTTCATCGTCCATTTTCCCTTCGTTTTGGGTACAAACGAGCACGGATCGGAAAAATCATCACTGTCATCTTGTCGTACTCTCTAAGAGCTTCGAGCCGTGAAACGAAAAAATAAATCGAGATCGGAAAATAGAGGCACATGCGTCTCTCTCATGTGCCACCGTTCGCCATCTACTGGATAATCACCGGCCACTATGAGATGCACCGTGGCCAGACGATCACGATGGCGCCGGTGCGCGCTACCATCGATGGCCGGAGAGCCATTGACCGGTGCGAAATCACACGCGTATAACGCAAGCACACATATCGTTCAAGTAGTATAAAAAGAATCGATCCCACGAGGACTTAATACCTAAGCTATTAATTTTATGAGGTCAAATGATTACTAGTATCTAATGGATTGGTTGCTTGATTGGAATAATGACTTTTAAAAATTAAAAATTAAAAAAGTAAATAAAATAGCGCGAAAGTAGATTGAGGAAAATTCAAATTTAAGAAAATATCTAGGGTTGTGATTTCTTCTAATATCTTTTTAAAAGATGAATTGGTTATTTCATGTTTGTGTAATATATTAGTTTACTAACTGGAACACAAATGAGGGGCGTATTCCGGCTACAAATTTGATGCGTTTTCTGGCTATAAATGCGGCGCGTTTTCCGGATCGGCTGACATGTGGCAAGGCGGCTGTGAGCTGAATGATTGTGCTGACATGGCAATGACGTGGCGACACGTGGCGATGTGGATTGTTGGCACCATAGGATTGTGACACGTGTCATGTAATGGTTGGCTGATGATGAAGTGGCGATGATGTGGCATACTGACTTGGCATATGGCTGATGTGGGCGCCTACGTGGATGACACGTGGATAAATATGGATTACACGTGGCGATGTGGATTATCGGCATCATAGGATGATAACACGTGGCAGCGCACGTTAGCATCCGGCACATGTTAGCAGACTTCTCATATTTTGACATGTGGCACATCGCATTTTAGCATGAAACGGAGCAAGTTAGCCCAGGCCGATGCACGTTAGGCGTCGCGACGCACCAAATGTTATTTTTGCCCTTTTGTTGTCATTTTTCATTGTTTTGGCCCCAAATCACCTTCAAAATATCCTGAAACTTTATTTATCTGTAAAATAACACAAAACACATCAAAATATTCATAAAACTCAAGAATCTATACAAAATATTAGGTCAAATGAGTGGGAATAGTGATACATTTACCACTCATCACACCCCAAACCTAATATTTTGCTAGTCCTCGAGCAAAACACAAAATAAAATAACATAAATTTAAGCTAAACCACTTTCGTAGGGATAACAGTTGCATTTAGCATATGCAACAAACCTTTGAACCCCTAGATGTCTCTAGTGGACGAGTTGTAGTCTCGTGAGGGTTTACAACAACGATACCCACAAACGTTTGATAAAAGTAAAAAGATAGTATCAGAATTCACACCTTTTTTAAAGCAATGAAATATTTTTCTGATTTTTTTTTTATTTTTTTTTCTAATTTTTTTATTTATATACAATACCTTCCATCTATGTAGCGAGATTTGGGCCAGTGACTCCCAAACCAGTTGGTTTTAGGGCACTAGGTGTTAAGACACCTGTAAGGACTTAATTACTTAGATTTCCGATATAAATGTATTTTTTTGCAACATCTTCGATCCATGTAACGAGTGTTGGGCTAGTGACTCACAAACCAGTTGGTTTTAGGGCACTAGGTGTTAAAACACCCTTACAGACTTAATAACTCGGATCTAGGATTTTTTTTTATATCCCATCATTTTTTTAGGTGCTTCCTCCAATTAAACTAGAGCACCGAATATTACAAACTTTTTAATTACATCTCATGTCCGTATGTTACCATGCATATTCATAATATCTGTCAACTGAGCATATGAAGATCCATTTTAGTTAGTTTTATGGAGAATTCACAAATTAAATAATTCAAAAGGAAATAAATAAAAATTAACTTATTCCGAAATAGGTTGAGATATGTCTCAGGGATGGAAATTCCTTACACAGCTATCTCACACCAATTTCACCTAATTAATCAAATAAAAACACAAAAACAAAATATTTTTAATTTTTGTAAAATTTTTCAATTTTTTTTCGAAAAAATTTGGACTAAAAATAAAAACAACATAAAAATAATATACTAATCAACTATTCCCCACCCCCAAACCTAAATGAGACGTTGTCCCCAATGTCTTAAAAAGTTGAAGCTGAGTTCAGAAGATAGTACCTGGTTAGCTGAAATTCTACATCTAGAAAGGAAATTAAAGGTTGAGATCCAGAATTATCTGACGCTTCTTACCACAATCATCATCGGACCATTTTATCTTTGAAAGGATAGGGTCAATCTGTGGTTCGAAGGCTAAGATTTGGTCAATTAAATCCTGGGCAGTGAATAGAAGTTCTTTTAGAGGTTTTGACACGAACCCATTTCTCCGGGCATCATCAAGAAATACGCAAAGAAAATTATAAAATCCATCTGCGTTGAACAATCCAATTGGTTTTTGGTGTATGTTCAAGTTCGCCCAAGATAGCACTGTAAAAATCTCCTCCAACGTACCCAAGCCACCTGGCAAAGCAATAAAAGCATCGGCACGGTTAATCATTTCCACCAGTCGTTCAGACATACCTGGCATGATTAGTTCTTCTCTGTTTGATGATCCTATATGATCCGCCTCTGCCAAGGGTTTTGGGATGATTCCCAGAACTTGACTGCCTCCATCATGTACAGCCTTTGAAACGATCCCCATTAGTCCAAGATTGCCACCGCCATATACTAAGTGCATATTCCTTGCAGCAATGACTCGACCCAATTCATGTGCCGCTGTTACATATTCTGGTTTAACACCAACACTGGTACCGCAAAACACATAGATATTTTCAACCCGTCTTTTTGAAGTAGCTTCCATTTTTATCTGGATGCCTTTAAAAGTGCAAAGATGAGTTGAATTTATAACACCTGAAAAAGGTGAGTAATAATAGCACTAGTATCTTCCAAAGAATGATTATTAGCAAAATAGTAAATCTTGAAAGGTCAAAAAGGTCTGGATCCTGTCGGAGAAAATAAAAGAAAACTGTTGGGAAGCGGCCGCGAGTGCGCAGCGGAAAATTAAATAAATCAAATTATGATGTCGCTATCCCTTTGCCCAAGACCCATTTGTTTTGATTATTCTACAAGCCTAGGCATGTTACTATATATTCTAAGCATAAAAACTCATAAAACATGCAAAGAACATAAACCTAAACATGCTAACTATCATAAGAACTCTAATTAAAATAAAGAAAGAAAAAAACTTACTTGAACCGAAGACTCCTCCAGTCCTCCCTCCAATCTACAAGCTTTTCTCGAACTTAACAAGCTCTTCCACGTTCCAAAGAGCCACCCAAGTGTGTGGCCTCTAAATATGCACACACCAAAGCCAAAACTCAACGGCAAGACTACGCATTGAGTGCACGGTTATTTTGCCCTTGGTGCTAGCGTAGGCAAATACCTCAAAACTTTTAACTCGAGGTACCTCTAGTCAATTAGACTTAAGGATCCTCAAAATCAGTGGCTTACTGTTAAACTTTAGAGTTGCTCACTTATATAAACCCAAGATATGAAATGTTTGGTGCACAAATTTGTGAAGAATTCTTTGGGTTTATATAGGTGCTCCAAAGACAACAAAATTAATTAAGAATCTGATGTGGGATAAATGCTAATTTAATCTTAGCCATTGGATCTTAATTTAGTGGTTTAATGAGATTATAAAACCATAATAATAGTTTGGGCCGAATTGGAATTCAAAACAAATAACAAATAAAAAAAAATTATTATTCATGTTTTTTTTTAAATTTATTTATTTATTCCAATTCCCAAAGTGCCCATATCGTCATTCACCAATCCCTAAGCCACTATGGAACCTTATAAATGATCTGTTCAATAATTAAACACATTGAACCATTTATGAACAATTCCTACAGTAATCATATATGCTGTTAAATTTGTACTGTGCACTGTTAACCATTGATTTCGACTTTGTTGTGTGTGACCTTTTGGGTTCCCCTCAAGTTGGACATGAAATGAATCATGATAATTTAATCGAACATAAATTATCCTCCGATCAGATGGTCGTTCGATTTCAACGACCAAGGTTGAGATCTAGTAACATGCCAAGGCCCCCAAATGAGAAGGAATGATATATATACCTATTCTGTATGAGATTTACATATGATACAGTCCCTCGCCTCACTGTATCCCCACCATTTGACCTAGGGTATGGAAAATGTCTACCCATATAGTCAAAGATATGATGTTGATAGTGTCATGAATCGTGCTAACCCAAGAATCTCATATGATTCTTCCGATGCGGCCACAGTCTCAAGCACTGATCACACATATCAACCCGCGAGCTGGAATACTACTCTTATAAGAAAATATTATCCGAGAGAGTGGCGATTCTCTGTTGTATCTTTACAAACTTCATGTGTTTCAAAAAATGACCCAATCATACCTTTATGACCGGATCTTTTAAACCGGGGAAGGAGAATGTCAAAGTTATTTGATCCACACATAAGATTGTAAAGACCTCAAGTCTAAGGACTAGTCATACAATCGATACATGAAAGTTCTCACAGACACATGAGATAAACACTCCATGTGAAAACTTTCGGCGGTCAGTTCGATGGACACGACCAACTCATACATCCATGTGATACACCATGCGGATGGATCTCCGCTAGTAGCCTATGAGATCGGCTACCCCACTTAAGGGCGGATCATATCATCATGCTAGTCTCTCCGCTTTGTGAACGCCCAGATTATTCACAAAACTATGACTAAGAATGTTTGAGAGTAATAATTCTCATAAGGCCTGGAAGCCATCATCTTATTACTCCAAGGGCTTTATTACAGTGTTTGATGATTCATATAATTTATGTAAGACACGTATAATAAAGATTTCCATTTTATTAATTAATAAAAATATTGCAAATACATGTACATATAGCCCATCCACAAGTTGGGTATATGGCATATCCCTAACAAAAATAAATTACAATTATTAGGAAAAGACAAAGAGATATAATATTTACAATAATTTACAGCTTGATTGAAGTCTATGCGTCATGGACAAGCTTCCTATCTAATTTTCTTAAAAATTAGCAAACATGGTCTTTTTGAGTCAGATTCCCAAGACTTAACTGTTGTCTTTCTCTTTGGAATTATGTATATAACACGCGAATTTCATGATACACATATCCAATAGGATGCGTCTCAAGAGTTTTAGATATGTCATCCAAAGACTCCTTACTCAAGCCATCCCTAATGAAAGTTATCTTATCTTCAC
The DNA here is from genome assembly GCA_019454045.1 of Zanthoxylum bungeanum. Taxonomy (NCBI): domain Eukaryota; kingdom Viridiplantae; phylum Streptophyta; class Magnoliopsida; order Sapindales; family Rutaceae; genus Zanthoxylum; species Zanthoxylum bungeanum. The sequence goes on from SKCR01049205.1 coordinate 22,648, forward strand.
GGTTATCAGACACAATTCCTAAAGAACGACAACGATTATCACAAAACATACGAGCACATTTATAGCATACACCCATTCTTTTAGCTCTTCTCTTTTTAGCATATGTGCTTCTTCCTAAACCAGGCAGATGTGAAATAAAAGAGTCAGATGACTCACCTGCCAATCAGACCCGTCCTTCAATAATCCAACAAATGTCAGTAGGAATACCTGATGAGTGGTATTTATATCACTATTTCCCACTCATTTAACCTAATATTTTGTATAGTTTCTTGAGTATTGTGAATATTTTGATGTGTTTTGTGTTATTTTGTAGATAAATAAAGTTTCAGGTCATTCTGGAGGTGATTTGGAGCAAAAAAGGAAAACTTGGCAAAAAAGGCATTTCGGTAATTTTGCCGCGTCGCGACGCCTAACGTGCACCAGAGCTGCTAACGTGCGCCGGGTCAACGGGTCAGAATTTGAGAAGTTTGACTTTACTAACATGCGCCGTACCACGTGTCACCATCACAGCCGATCTGCTAACGTGCGCCGTGCCACATGTCATCATCCTACGTTGCCGACAATTACTATTTCCACGTGTGCCACATGTCATCCTACGTGTCGCCACGTCATCCGGTCAACGAGTCAACTCTTCCACGCGTCTTGCCACGTCAGCATCCACGTCAGCAGGTCAACCGAGTCAACATGCCACGTCATCATCAGCCAATCACAGCATGACACGTGTCGCCACGTGTCGCAATCCTACGGTGCCGACAATTTCTCACAGCCGCCTTGCCACGTCAGCATCAATTATTGAGTTGTCAGCCGCCTCGCCACGTGTCGCCTTATCTTCTTATCCGAATTGCCACGTGTCAAAGCCTTAGCATGCCACGCCAACTGCAGCTGGCGTAGAAAGGCCTTGGCGTCGCGACGCTGGAACCCCACCGAGGCCTATAAATTTAGCTCGAGATTTCAGATTTTGTTGTACCATTCTCTCCCATTTATTTGATGTAAATAAAGAGTTCTTCTTTCTCTAATTTTCTTTTAATTTTTAGTTTTTAGTTTTGTAATAATTTTAATTACGTTATGTAATAATAGTAATTTACTTTCTTTACTTTTTACTGTTTTTACTATTCACCATGAGGAGGTAACTTCCCCAGCTATGGTGAAAGGTAATTCTTTTACTATTGCTATTTAGATTAATCTCCCTTAAAAATAATATATTCACTATTTAAAATTTGACTTAAAAAGGATACCGCTATATTGGTCGGTTGGTAATTTAATTTTAATCTAGTTTAAACCTGACTAATCAAGGATACCGCCAGATTGGTCGGTTGGTAATTTAATTTTGGTTCCGCCTTTATGGCTGGTTTATGGACAAATATTACCGCCTGAATGGCTGGTTGGACTTAATTTGACTTAATTAGGATACCGCCAGATTGGTCGGTTGGTAATATTATCACAAGTTTATATTATTTTATGGGAGATATCTAAATTAGTAGTAGTAAAAGTAATTCCTTTTACCTTAGCATTTTATTTAATTGTAATTTACTTTTCAGTATTTACTTTACCGCATTTTTACTTCATGTCTTTTATTTTCAAGTTTTTACCAGCCCTAGTTATGTGTTGTAACTAAATAAGTTATCTGGGGTTGTGATGACTTTTAATATCACCGGTTTATAAGGGGTTAGATTATAGTTTGGGTAATATAATGATTTATTTATTGAGTCTTAATCTTAATGCTTTTTAATTAACTGGCCATTAATAAAATTGATTACGTAAACTTAAAATGAACTAGACATAGGGATTTTAAGTTTAAGACCTCAGACTCAATAGCCCACGATCTTCCTTAAGGATAGATAACCCTTTAATAGATTTCCTTACAGGATAGGAATATACCTGTCGGGTGGGGGTAGCCTTAATTGGAACTTAATCTTAATGAATCTAGGTAATTTGGTTGACATAGACATATGGTTCAATTGGATTATACTAGGTATTTGAAATTGACCATCGGAAGAGGCTTTTACATAATTTAGTGTTTCAGGTTAATAAATCAATATATTACCCAACTTTAAGATAACCACTTCATCTTTAAAATGATATTAAAAGAAATCAAAACCCTAGATAGTTTTTAATATTGAATTTTCTTAAAACCTACTTAGGGGTGTTCGCGGTGCGGTTCGGGGCGGTTTTTTCATTTTTTAGTTCAAACCGCGCGGGTTGGCGGTTTGGGAAATTAGAAAATGAAACCGCAAATTTGATAAGGAAAACCGCGGCGGTTTGGGTTGGCGGTTTAGCGGTTGGGCGGTTCGGGTCGGCGGTTTGGATTATAAATGTTTTAAGAAAATTTTGTGTGTTTTCACATTATAATTGAAGAAAAAATTACATAATTTTCATTTATTCATTACATATTGTTATATGATCATTAAATATCTTAATTTTCATAGTTAAAGAAGAAGAAAAATATAAATTAATATTTAATTTGTACGCGGGTCGGCGATTTAGAAGGTTCGGGTCGCGGTTCGAGTCAAAATATGCGGTTTGGGCGGTTCGCGGTTTGACATGGGTCAAAACCGCACACCGACCCGAAATTTGCGGTTCGATTTGGTGCGATTCAAAATCATTTTTAATATTTTTTCAAACCACGCGGTTCGGTTCGGTGCGATGCGGTTCGATGCGGTTCACGGTTTGACCCGAAATTGTGTTCACCCCTAAACCTACTTTCGATAATTTTATTTACTTGCTTTTAAATTTAGAATCGTCACAATTTAAATCAATCAATCAACCTGTTAGATACTAGTAATCATTTGACCTCATAAAATTAATAGTTTAGTTATTAAGTCCTCGTGGGATCGATACTTTTTATACTACTTGAACGATACGTACGCTTGCGTTATACGTGTGTGTTTACGCCGGTCAAGTTTTTGGCGCCGTTGCCGGGGATTTATTTATCTTTTACTATTAGTTTAGGGGTTAGATACCTTTACTTGTATCTAATTTTGTTTTTACTTATTGTTTTTATTTTCTTGTGTTTCAGGTTCTCAGAAACTTCATGAGACGAACCAGAAGTTTTGAACTACGACCGCTTGACCCAGAAATTGAAAGAACCATCAGACAGTTGAGAAGGGAAAGACGAGAAGGCCAAGAAGCTTTAGTCAACATGGAACCTGAACCTTTGGAGGTTGCACCACCAATTCCCATTCGAGACAGAACCATTCCGGTGATTGACAGACTCATTTCTTGCATTGTACTCCCTCCCTTACCAGCAAATGCGGGTGACATCAAAACATGCATTCAGATGATTCAGCAGTCAGTTCAGTTTGGGGGGAGTGCAACTGAAGATCCTAATGCCCACATCAGCAACTTCCTGGAAGTTTGCGGCACTTTTAATTACAACTTAGAAGCTGAAGAAGCAATGAGACTGCGTTTTTTCCCGTACTCCTTGAAGGACAGAGCTAAAGCTTGGCTACATTCACTACCAGCAGGTTTCATCACAACTTGGAACACTTTAGCCACCAAATTTCTTGCAAAGTACTTTCCACCAGCCAAAACTGGAAAACTGAGGAACGACATCACATCCTTTGTGCAACAAGACTGTGAAACTCTCAACGAAGCTTGGGAAAGGTACAAATATTTACTCCGGAAATGTCTCACCATGAGATTCCAAAATGGCTTCAAGTCCAAACATTCTATAATGGACTTTCTGGAATAATGAGAACCATAATAGATGCTGCTGCTGGAGGAGCTTTAATGGAAAAAGGAGAAGATCAAGCCTGGGAACTAATCGAAGAAAACAATTCTTTGTGGCCAACAGAAAGGAGCATGATCCAAAGAATTGCAGGAATTTATGAAAGTGGAGCTAATACAACAGTCAACACCAAGCTAGATCAGATATGCAAATTTATAGAGACTCTTACCACTGGATCCACAAGTTCACCATATGGAGGAATACCAGAGTCAAACCAACTTGAAGAAACGGTGAATTTTATCAACAATTTCAACAGACAGGGGAACAATCCATATTCCAACACCTACAACCCATGGTGGAGGAATCATCCTAATTTTTCATGGAGCAACAATTCAGGCCAACAGCGGAACTATCCACCACCTGGATTCCAGCAACAGAACAAAGGCCAGGAGCAGGCAAATGAACCAGGAATAGCAGAAGTGCTGGCTCAGTTAAAAAAGTACGATGCTATCTTTCAGAGCCAATCAGCTTCCATCAAAGCACTGGAGAATCAAATCGGACAACTGGCCAATGCTCAGAGTTACAGACCACCAGGTAATCTTCCCAGCAACACAGAACCCAATCCAAGGAACCAAGGGAAGGAGCAATGTCAAGCCATTACTTTGAAAACCGGTACTGAAATCAACAAAGATGTTAGAATCAAGATGTCCCAAGAAGAAGTTCCAAAAGAAGCTGAGAAACAGATGGAGGAAAAAGAGGCAAAGGAAAAAGAAGCAAAGGAAAAAGAACAGATCACTCCACCTCCACCTTTTCCTCAGCGTCTTCAGAAAAACAAACTGGACAAGCAGTTTGCTCGATTCCTGGAGGTTTTCAAAAACTTGCACATCAACATCCCATTTGCAGAAGCCTTGGAAGAAATGCCCAGTTATGTCAAATTCATGAAAGACATTCTTTCACAAAAATGGAGATTGGGAGACTACGAAACAGTAGCATTAACAGAAGAATGCAGTGCCATTATTCAGAGGAAACTTCCCCCGAAGTTGAAAGACCCTGACAGTTTCACAGTTCCCTGCACCATTGGAGAACATTATATCGGTAAGGCTTTATGTGATTTAGGAGCCAGTGTTAACTTGATGCCTTTTTCTATTTACAGGAAACTACAGATTGGAGAAGCAATGCCTACCTCAGTTTCATTGCAACTTGCTGACCGAACACTCGCATTTCCAAGAGGTGTTGTTGAAGATGTGCTGGTGAAAGTAGACAAACTAATTCTCCCAGAAGATTTCATCATCCTTGACATGGAAGAAGACAAAGAAATACCTATCATTCTTGGGAGACCATTTTTGGCTACAGGTAAAACTGTGATTGATGTGCAAAAAGGAGAACTGACCATGAAAGTGCAGGACCAAGAAGTGACCTTTAATGTTTTCAAAGCCATGAAATTCTCGAGTGATGAAAAGGAAGAAGAATACTTCAGAGTTGATGTTGTTGAAAGTATCGTTCAAAATACTGAGCCAAATCCCACAGATACACTTGAAGCTTGCATCACCAACATGACTGACAGCGAGCTAGATGCTGAAATCCTGGAATGTATCAACTACCTTGACAAACCATTCCGATTCAAAGCAACACCACCAGTTGAAAGTTTGGAACTGCCAAAGAAAGATCGAATCAAGCCTTCGATTGAAGAACCACCACAGTTGGAGCTGAAGTTACTTCCGAGCCATCTCAGGTATGCATTTCTTGGAAACTCTTCTGAATTACCTGTTATTATTTCTTCTTCACTAACATTGGAGCATGAAGAAAAGTTGCTGAGAGTGTTACGAGAGCACAAGAAAGCCATTGGCTGGACTATAGCAGACATTCGAGGCATTAGTCCATCATTTTTCATGCACAAAATTTTGATGAACGATGAGTACAAACCCACAGTGGAGCATCAACGGAGACTCAATCCAATCATGAAGGAAGTCGTGAAGAAAGAAATCATCAAATGGTTGGATGCTGGCATCATTTACCCCATCTCAGACAGCAGTTGGGTGAGTCATATGCAGTGTGTACCAAAGAAAGGAGGAATTACTGTGATTACCAATGAAAAGAATGAGCTAATTCCAACAAGAACAGTGACTGGATGGAGAGTATGCATGGACTACAGGAAACTGAACAAAGCCACGAGGAATGACCATTTTCCGCTACCATTCATTGACCAGATGTTAGACAGACTGGCAGGACATGAGTTCTATTGCTTTCTGGACGGATATTCAGGGTACAATCAGATTGCCATCGCACCAGAAGACCAGGAGAAAACTACATTTATATGTCCCTATGGTACTTTTGCTTTCCGCAGGATGCCATTTGGATTATGTAATGCCCCTGCCACTTTTCAGCGTTGCATGATGGCCATCTTCTCAGACACGCTGGAGCAGAGTATGGAGATTTTCATGGATGGCTTTTCTGTATTTGGAGATTCTTTTGACCATTGTTTACAAAATTTGGAACATGTGTTACAAAGGTGCGAAGATACAAACCTGGTACTCAACTGGGAGAAATGCCACTCCATGTTGCAAGAAGGCATTGTTCTTGGACACCGGATCTCACAAAAGGGGATTGAGGTAGACAAAGCAAAAATAGAGACAATTGAAAAACTACCTCCACCAACATCAGTTAAAAGTATTCGAAGTTTTCTTGGACATGCAAGTTTTTACAAGAGATTTATCAAATACTTTTCCAAGATTGCTAAACCTCTATGCAATCTTCTGGAGAAGGATGTGCCTTTCAACTTCACCAAAGAATGCCAGGAAGCTTTTGAAATCTTAAAACAGAAGCTGGTATCCGCCCTCATCATTGTAGCACCAGACTGGACCCTTCCATTTGAAGTTATGTGCGATGCTAGTGATTTTGCTGTAGGTGCAGTTTTGGGACAACATAAAGCAAAGATTTTCCACACCATTTACTACTCCAGCAGAACTTTGAATGAAGCTCAACTCAACTACACAACCACCGAAAAGGAGTTGCTCGCAGTTGTGTACGCTTTTGACAAATTCCGTTCCTATCTGCTAGGTCCCAAAGTGGTGGTCTACACAGATCATTCAGCAATCAAATATCTGATTACAAAGAAAGATGCAAAACCCAGATTGATCCGTTGGATACTTCTTCTGCAAGAATTCGACGTGGTGATTAGAGACAGGAAATGAACAGAGAATCAGGTGGCAGATCATCTATCGAGGCTCGAGAATGGAGAAACAGCTGACAAAGATCTGTCAATCAAAGAAACTTTTCCAGATGAACAGCTTTTTGCCATGAAACAACAAGAAGTCCCTTGGTATGCTGACTATGTCAACTACATTGTGTCAGGAAAATGGCCGTTGGAATGGACAACTCAGCAACGGAAGAAGTTCTTCAAAGAAGTCAAGCACTATATATGGGATGAACCGTACCTGTTCAAACGCTATGCTGATCAACTACTGAGACGATGTGTTCCACATGAGGAAATCAACAGTGTTTTGCAGCACTGTCATTCATCACCATATGGCAGACACTTCAGCGGAAACAAAACTGCAGCCAAAGTCCTACAATCAGGTTTGTTTTGGCCCACTCTTTTTAAAGATGCTTATCTTTTTGCTTTTCAATGTGACAGGTGCCAGAGAATGGGAAATATTTCCAGGAGAAACGAAGGACCGTTGCAAAACATTCTAGAAGTGGAAATATTCGATGTATGGCGTATTGATTTCATGGGACCCTTTGTTCCATCATTTGAAAACCTGTACATCCTGGTTTCTGTAGACTACGTCTCCAAATGGGTCGAAGAAATTGCACTGCCATCCAATGATTCAAAAGTCATGATCAAATTCTTGAAAAAGAATATTTTCACTCGGTTCGGAACACCTCGGGCAATTATCAGTGATGGTGGCTCTCATTTCTGCAACAGATACTTCGATGCACTCCTATCCAAATACGGAGTTACTCACAAGGTTGCCACAGCTTACTATCCATAGTCAAATGGAAAGGTTGAGGTTTCAAACAGGGAAATCAAAAGAATCCTAGAAAGAACCGTTGGATCAACAAGGAGGGACTGGTCAAGAAAACTAGATGATGCATTATGGGCCTACAGGACAGCTTACAAGACACCCATTGGTATGTCCCATATCAATTGGTGTTTGGGAAAGCGTGCCATCTACCAGTTGAGCTTGAGCACAAGGCGTACTGGGCACTGAAGAAGTTGAATTTTGATTCACAAGTTGCATGAGAGAAAAGACTTCACCAACTTAACGAATTGGAGGAATTTCACCTACAGGCTTATAAGAATGCCAGATTATACAAATAAAAGACAAAGAAATGGCATGACCAAAAAATAGTGCACAGACAATTGAACCAAGGCAGCAGGTGTTGTTATACAACTCGAGGTTGAAAATTTTTCTTGGAAAATTGAAATCAAGGTGGTCAGGTCCATTTGTGATCACTCAGGTTTTACCTTATGGAGCTGTTGAGTTACTGGATCCCAATACCAACAACACATTCAAAGTTAACAGTCAGCGTGTCAAACACTACTGGGGAGAATCATTTGAGCGACAAAAAGAAAGTGTCACACTTTCAGATCCAGCCTAACGTTCAAGAAGTAAAAGTCTAGCTGACGACTTTAAACTTAGCGCTCGCAGGGAGGCAACCCATGCAATTTGTGTATATTTGTGATTTGGTGTGATTTAATTTGGTGTGTTTAGTTTTTGCAGATTAAGTCATTTCAAGATGGAAGAAGCTCTCGCAAATCTTCACAAGCAATTTCCTTCTCTCCCTCAAAAATCTCTGATGAAAGTCTACAAAGCTCGCTTGGAATGGATGAAGTTACTAACAATTCACAGTGTTCCTAATGATATTCGTTGGGTAATTAAAGCACGGGTCTGATTGACAGGTGAGTCTTCTGACTCTTTTATTTCACATCTGCCTGGTTTTGGAAGAAGCACCTATGCAAAGAAACGTAGAGCTAAGCAAATGGGTGTTTGTTACAAATGTTCACGCTGGAATTGCAATACTCGTTGTCGTTCTTTAGGAATGGTGTCTGATAATCGCGAAGATAAAATTAATTTCATTAGGGATGGCTTGAGTAAAGAGTCTTTAGATGATATATCTTCAACTCTTGAGACGCATCCTAGTGGATATGTTCACATAGCCTTTCGCAAATTACATACACAATTTCAAAAAGAAAGACAACTGTTAAGTCTCGGGAATCTGACTCAAAAAGACCATGTTTGCCAATTTATAAGAAAATTGGATGGGAAGCTTGTCCCTGACGCATAGACGTCAATCAAACTGTAAATTCTTATACATATTATATCTCTTTGTCTTTTTCTAATAATTGTAATTTGTTTTGTTTTTTTCTTTTATTTTCTCCGACATGTTCCAGACATTTTTGACTATCACGATTTGTTTAACTAATAATTGTCATTTGGCAGGTACTAGTGCTATTATTTTACTCACCCTTTTCAGGTATTATAAATTCAACTCATCATTGCACTTTTGAAGACATCCAAAGTAAAACAAGGAAGCCACTTCAAGAAGACGAGTTGAAAACATCTGTGTGTTTTGCGGTAGTAGTGTTGGTACTTAACCACAATACATAGAAGCAGCACATGAATTGGGTCGAGTCTTAGCTGCAAGGAATATGCACTTAATAATGGCGGAGGAAATCTTGGACTTATGGGGATCGTTTCAAAGGCTGTACAGGAAAGAGGCTGTCACGTTTTGGGAATCATCCCAAAACCCTTGGCAGAGGCAAATCTTATTGAACCATCAAACGGAGAGGAACTGATCGTGCCAGATATGTCTGAACGTTTGGTAGAAATGATTAACCGTGCTGATACTTTTATTGCTTTGCCAGGTGGCTTGGGCACATTGGAGGAAATTTTTATAGTACTATCTTGGGAGAACCTGAACATACACCAGAAACCAATTGGACTGCTCAACGTTGATGGATTTTATGATTTTCTTTGTGTGTTTCTTGATGATGCTCGGAGAAATGGGTTCGTGTCAAAACCTTTAAAAGAACTCTTCTTTACTGCCAGAACTGCTCCGGATCTAATAGACCAACTCATAGCTTATGAACCACGAGTTGACCCTATTCTTTCAAAGATAAATTGGTCTGAGGACGATCGTGGTAAGAGGCGTCGGATTAATCTGGATCTTAACCTTTAAATTCCTGTAGATTTTTAGCTAACCGGGTATTAATTTTCTAAACTCTCATGTTACTGTTTAAGACATTGGGGACAATGTCTCATTTAGGTTTGGGGGAGGGAATTAGTTGATTAGTACCTTGTTTTTAGTTTGTATGTTGTTTTTATTTTTAGTCCAAAATTTTTCGAAAAATACAAAAAAATTGAAAAATTTTCAAAAAATTACAAAAATATTTTGCGTTTTTGTGTTTTGACTAAAAAAGTGAAATTGGTAAAGGATAGCCGAGTAAGTAGTTTCCATTCCTGAGACGTATCTCAAACCTATTTCGAAACAAGTTAATTTTTGTTTATTTCCTTTTAAATTATTTAATTTGTAAATTCTCCATAAAACTGACTAAAATGGACCTTCATATGCTCAGTTGGCAGATATTATCAACATACATAGTAACATACGGACATGAGCTGTAATTGAAAAGTTTGTAATATTCAGTGCTCTAGTTTAATTGGAAGAAGCATCTCAAAAAGTGATGGAGTAAAAAAAAAATCCGAGTTATTAAGTCTGTAAGGGTGTTTTAAAACCTAGTGCCCTAAAGCCAACTGGTTTGGGAGTCACTGGCCCAAAGCTCGCTACATGGATCAAAGATGCTGCAAAAATATATATATCTGAAGTCTGAGTAATTAAGTCCGTAGGGGTGTCTCAACACCTGGTGCCCTAAAGCCAACTGGTTTGGGAGCCATCGACCCAACACTCGTTACATAGATGGAAGATATTGTATATATATAAAAAAAAAATCAGAAAAATCAGAAAAATTATTCCATTGTTACAAAAAGGTGTGAAATCTGATAGAACTTTAGGACAAAAATATTACTCTCTTATCAACTGCACTTATGACTGCTGTGGGCAAAAATGAGTTGTTTAATATTATGTTGGCTGTGTATATGAAGAATGGTAAAAATAATCGGAGAATTTACTTATTCGGTAATTTAGAATGAAACAAAATAACTAGTAACTTGGAGCAGAAGTTTCACCTGATTAGTCACTAACTTCTTTATTCTATTTTCTCTTGTCTTTTTGCTTTTGTGTGCATTAGTTTCACTACCTTTTTACTTTTGTAACATATTTGTGGGTATCATTGTTGTAAACACTCACGAGACTACAACTCGTCCACTAGGGACACCTAAGGGTTTAAAGGCTTGTTGCATATGCTAAATGCAACTGTGATCCATACGAAAGTGGCTTAGTTAAATTTTATTTTAAAGATGTCTATGTTATTCTATGTTTTGCTCGAGGACTAGCAAAATGTTAGGTTTGGGGGTGTGATGAGTGGTATTTATATCACTATTTCCCACTCATTTAACCTAATATTTTGTATAGTTTCTTGAGTATTGTGAATATTTTGATGTGTTTTGTGTTATTTTGTAGATAAATAAAGTTTCAGGTCATTCTGGAGGTGATTTGGAGCAAAACAGGAAAAATTGGCAAAAAAGGCATTTCGGTAATTTTGGCGCGTCGCGACGCGCAAGAATTTGGCGTCGCGACGCCTAACGTGCACCAGAGCTGCTAACGTGCGCCGGGTCAACGGGTCAGAATTTGAGAAGTTTGACTTTGCTAACATGCGCCGTGTCACGTGTCACCATCACAGCCGATCTACTAACGTGCACCGTGCCACGTGTCATCATCCTATGTTGCCGACAATTACTATTTCCACGTGTGCCACGTGTCATCCTACGTGTCGCCACATCATCCGATCAACGAGTCAACTCTTCCACGCGTCTTGCCACGTCATCATCCACGTCAGCAGGTCAACCGAGTCAACATGCCACGTCATCATCAGCCAATCACAGCATGACACGTGTCGCCACGTGTCGCAAACCTACGGTGCTGACAATTTCTCTCAGCCGCCTTGCCACGTCATCGCCACGTCAGCATCAATTATTGAGTTGTCAGCCGCCTCGCCACGTGTCGCCTTATCTTCTTATCCGAATTGCCACGTGTCAAAGCCTTAGCATGCCACGCCAACTGCAGCTGGCGTAGCGACGCCAAAGGCCTTGGCGTCGCGACGCTGGATCCCCACCGAGGCCTATAAATTCAGCTCGAGATTTCAGATTTTGTTGTACCATTCTCTCCCATTTCTTTGATGTAAATAGAGAGTTCTTCTCTCTCTAAGTTTCTTTTAATTTTTAGTTTTTAGTTTTGTAATAATTTTAATTACGTTCTGTAATAATAGTAATTTACTTTCTTTACTTTTTACAGTTTTTACTATTCACCATGAGGAGGTAACTTCCCCAGCTAGGGTGAAAGGTAATTCTTTTACTATTACTATTTAGATTAATCTCCCTTAAAAATAATATATTCACTATTTAAAATTTGACTTAAAAAGGATACCGCTATATTGGTCGGTTGGTAATTTAATTTTAATCTGGTTTAAACTGACTAATCAAGGATACCGCCAGATTGGTCGGTTGGTAATTTAATTTTGGTTCCGCCTTTATGGCTGGTTTATGGACAAATATTACCGCCTGAATGGCTGGTTGGACTTAATTTGACTTAATCAGGATACCGCCAGATTGGTCGGTTGGTAATATTATCACAAGTTTATATATTATTTTATAGGAGATATCTAAATTAGTAGTAGTAAAAGTAATTCCTTTTACCTTAGCATTTTATTTTATTGTAATTTACTTTTCAGTATTTACTTTACCGCATTTTTACTTCATGTCTTTTATTTTCAAGTTTTTACCAGCCCTAGTTATGTGTTGTAACTAAATAAGTTATCTGGGGTTGTGATGACTTTTAATATCACCGGTTTATAAGGGGTTAGATTATAGTTTGGGTAATATAATGATTTATTTATTCAGTCTTAATCTTAATGCTTTTTAATTAACTGGCCATTAATAAAATTGATTAGGTAAACTTAAAATGAACTAGACATAGGGACTTTAAGTTTAAGACCTCAGACTCAATAGCCCACGATCTTCCTTAAGGATAGATAACCCTTTAATAGATTTCCTTACAGGATAGGAATATACCTGTCGGGCGGGGGTAGCCTTAATTGGAACTTAATCTTAATGAATCTAGGTAATTTGGTTGACATAGACATATGGTTCAATTGGATTATACTAGGTATTTGAAATTGACCATCGGAAGAGGCTTTTACATAATTTAGTGTTCCAGGTTAATAAATCAATATATTACCCAACTTTAAGATAACCACTTCATCTTTAAAATGATATTAAAAGAAATCACAACCCTAGATAGTTTTTAATATTGAATTTTCTTAAAACCTACTTTCGACAATTTTATTTACTTGCTTTTAAATTTAGAATCGTCACCATTTCAAATCAATCAATCAACCTGTTAGATACTAGTAATCATTTGACCTCATAAAATTAATAGTTTAGTTATTAAGTCCTCGTGGGATCGATACTTTTTATACTACTTGAACGATACGTACGCTTGCGTTATACGTGTGTGTTTACGCCGATCAATACCTTTTATCATCAGTAGTCTTATCCGTTCCATGTGAGATTTGTATACTTTCATCATAATATTTTGAGGGAGACAAGGAAATTGTTTGTGAAGATTTGCAAGAACGTCTTCCATCGTCAAATGACTTTACCTACAAAAATAAAACACACAAAAATAAAACACACAAAATCACAATATATACACAAATTGCATGGGTTGCCTTCATGCTAGCACTAAGTTTAATGTCGTCAACTAGACATGATTTCCCGAACGTTAGGCTGGATCTGAAAGTGTGACACTTTTTTTTTCGCTCAAATGATTCTCCCCAGTAGTGCTTGACACGCTGACTGTTAACCTTAAATGTGTTGTTGGACTTGGGGTTGTACAATTCAACAGCTCCATATGGTAAAACCTGAGTGATCACAAATGGACCTGACCACCTTGATTTCAACTTTTCAGGGAAAAAATTTAACCTTGAATTGTATAACAACACCTGCTGCCTTGGTTCCAGTTGTCTGCGCACTATTTTTCAGTCATGACATTTCTTGGTCTTTTCCTTGTATAATCTGGCATTCTCATAAGCCTGTAGGTGAAATTCCTTCAATTCATTGAGTTTGTGAAGTCGTTTCTCTCCTGCAGCTTGTGGATCAAGATTCAATTTCTTCAGTGCCCAGTACGCATTGTGTCCAAGCTCAACTGACAGATGGCATGCTTTCCCAAACACCATATGACATGGGGACATACCAATGGGTGTCTTGTAAGCTGTCTGATAGGCCTATAATGCCTCATCCAATTTTGTAAACCAGTCCCTCCTTGGTGATCCGACGGTTCTTTCCAAGATTCTTTTGATCTCCCTGTTTGAAACTTCAACCTGTTCATTTGACTGAGGATGGTAGGCAGTGGAAACTTTATGAGTAACTCCATATTTGGATAGGAGCGCATCAAAATATTTGTTGCAGAAATGTGTGCCACCATCACTGATAATAGCCCGAGGTGTTCCGAAGCGAGTGAAAATATTCTTTTTAAGGAATTTGATCACCACTTTTGAATCGTTTGATGGCAGTGCGATTGCTTCAACCCATTTGGAGATGTAGTCTACAACAACCGGTATGTACAGGTTTCCAAACGATGAAAGGGTCCCATAAAATTAATACCCCACACATCGAATATCTCCACTTCCAGAATATTTTGTAGTGGTCCTTCATTTCTCCTCGAAATATTTCTCGTTCTCTGGCACCTGTCACATTGAAGAGAAAACAAGTAAGCATCTTTAAAAAGAGTGGGCCAGAACAAACCTGATTGTAGGACTTTGGCTGTAGTTTTATTCCCGCTGAAGTGTCCGCCATATGGTGATGAATGACAATGTTGCATAACACTGTTGACCTCCTCCTGTGGAACACATCGTCTCAATAATTGATCAGCACAACGTTTGAACATGTACGGCTCATCCCAGACATAGTGCTTGACTTCTTTGAATAATTTCTTTCGTATAACAACACCTGCTACCTTGGTTCCAGTTGTCTGCGCACTATTTTTCAGTCATGACATTTCTTGGTCTTTTCCTTGTATAATCTGGCATTCTCATAAGCCTGTAGGTGAAATTCCTTCAATTCGTTGAGTTTTTGAAGTCGTTTCTCTCCTGCAGCTTGTGGATCAAGATTCAATTTCTTCAGTGCCCAGTACGCATTGTGTCCAAGCTCAACTGACAGATGGCATGCTTTCCCAAACACCATATGACATGGGGACATACCAATGGGTGTCTTGTAAGCTGTCCGATAGGCCCATAATGCCTCATCCAATTTTGTAAACCAGTCCCTCCTTGGTGATCCGACGGTTCTTTCCATATTTGGATAGAAGCGCATCAAAATATTTGTTGCAGAAATGTGTGCCACCATCACTGATAATAGCCCGAGGTGTTCCGAAGCGAGTGAAAATATTCTTTTTAAGGAATTTGATCACCACTTTTGAATCGTTTGATGGCTGTGCGATTGCTTCAACCCATTTGGAGATGTAGTCTACAGCAACCGGTATGTACAGGTTTCCAAACGATGAAAGGGTCCCATAAAATCAATACCCCACACATCGAATATCTCCACTTCCAGAATATTTTGTAGTGGTCCTTCATTTCTCCTCGAAATATTTCTCGTTCTCTGGCACCTGTCACATTGAAGAGAAAACAAGTAAGCATCTTTAAAAAGAGTGGGCCAGAACAAACCTGATTGTAGGACTTTGGCTGTAGTTTTATTCCCGCTGAAGTGTCCGCCATATGGTGATGAATGACAATGTTGCAGAACACTGTTGACCTCCTCCTGTTGAACACATCGTCTCAATAATTTATCAGCACAACGTTTGAACATGTACGGCTCATCCCAGACATAGTGCTTGACTTCTTTGAATAATTTCTTTCGTTGATGAGTTGTCCATTCCCGATACTATGTAGTTGACATAGTCAGCATACTAAGGAGCATCATGCTGTTTCATGGAAAATAACTATTCATCTGGAAAAATTTCTTTGATTATCAGTTCTTTGCCAGTTGTTTCTCCATTCTCGAGCCTCGATAAATGATCTGCCACTTGGTTTTCTGTTCCTTTCCTATCTCTGATCTCCACGTCAAATTCTTGTAGAAGAAGTATCCAACGGATCAATCAGGGCTTGGCATCTTTCTTCGCGATCAAATATTTGATTGCTAAATGATCTGTGTAGACCAACACTTTGGGACCCAACAGATGAGATCAGAATTTGTCAAAAGCGAATACAACTGCAAGCAACTCCTTTTCAGTGGTTGTGTAGTTGAGTTGAGCTTCATTCAGAGTTCTGCTGGAGTAATAAATGGTGTGGAAAACTTTTTCTTTGCGTTGTCCCAAAACTGCACCTACAACAAAATCACTAACATCGCACATCACCTCAAATGGAAGGGTCCAGTCTGGTGCTACAATGATATGAGCAGAAACCAGCTTCTGTTTTAGGATCTCAAAAGCTTCGTGACATTCTTTGGTGAAGTTGAAAGGCACATCCTTCCCCAGAAGATTGCAAAGAGGTTTTGCAATTTTTGAGAAGTCTTTTATAAATCTCCTGTAAAAACCTGCATGTCTGAGAAAGCTCCGAATCCATTTGACTGATGTTGGCGGAGGTAATTTTTCAATTGTTTCAATCTTTGCTTTGTCTACCTCGATCCCCTTTTGTGAGATCCGATGTCCCAGAACAATGCCTTCATGCACCATGAAGTGGCATTTCTCCCAGTTGAGTACCAGGTTGGTATCTTTACATCTTTGTAATACCTGTTCCAGATTTTGCAAGCAGTGGTCAAAAGAGTCTCCAAATACAGAGAAGTCATCTATGAAAACCTCCATACTCTGTTCCAGAATATTTGATAAAATGGCCATCATGCAATGTTGGAATGTGGCAGAAGCATTACATAGCCCAAATGGCATCCTGCGGAATGCAAAAGTACCATACAGACATGTAAAAGTGGTCTTCTCCTGATCTTCTGGGGCGATGGCAATCTGATTGTATCCCGAGTATCCGTCCAGAAAATAATAGAACTCATGTCCCGTCAGTCTATCCAACATCTGATCAATGAATGGCAGTGGAAAATGATCCTTCCTTGTTGCTTTGTTCAGATTTTGGTAGTCCATGCATACTCTCCATCCAGTCACAGTTCTTGTTGGAATTAGCTCGTTCTTTTCATTTGTGACTACAGTTATTCCTCATTTCTTCGGTATACACTGCATAGGACTCACCCAAGTGCTGTCTGAGATGGGGTAAATGATGCCAGCATACAACCATTTGATGATTTCTTTCTTCACGACCTCCTTCATGATTGGATTGAGTCTCCGTTGATGCTCCACTGTGGGTTTGTACTCATCATTCATCAGAATCTTGTGCATGAAAAATGATGGACTAATGCCTCGAATGTCTGCTATAGTCCAGCCAATGGCTTTCTTGAGTTCTCTTAACACTCTCAACAAATTTTCTTCCTGCTCCAATGTTAGCGAAGAAGAAATAATCACAGGTAATTCAGAATAGTTTCCAAGGAATGCATACCTGAGATGACTTGGCAGTAGCTTCAGCTCCAGCTGCGGTGGTTCTTCAATTGAGGGCTTAATTCGATATTTCTTCGGAAGTTCCAGACTTTCCACTGGTGGTGTCGATTTGAATCGGAATGGCTTGTCAAGATAGTTGATACATTCTAGAATTTCAACATCTAGCTCGCTGTCAGTCATGTTGGTGATGCAAGCTTCAAGTTTGTCTATGGGGGGTGGCTCAATATCCTGGATGATTCTATCAACAACATCAACTCTGAAACATTCTTCATCTTTTTCATCACTTGGGAATTTCATGGTTTTGAAAACATTAAAGGTAACTTCTTGGTCCTGAACTTTCATGGTTAATTCTCATTTTTGTACATCAATAACAGTTCGACATGTAGCCAAAAATGGTCTTCCAAGGATGATAAGTACATCTTTGTCTTCTTCCATGTCAAGGATAATGAAATCTGCTGGGAGAATGAGTTTGTCAACTTTGACCAGCACATCTTCAACGACTCCTCTCGGAAATATGAGCGTTCGATCAGCAAGTTGCAGAGAGACTGAGGTAGGCATTGTTTCTCCAATTTGTAGTTTCTTGTAAATAGAAAAAGATATTAAATTAACACTTTCACCTAAATCACATAAAGCCTTACTGATATAATGTTCTCCAATAGTGCATGGGACAGTGAAACTGCCAGGATCTTTCAACTTCAGGGGAAGTTTCCTCTGAATGATTGCACTGCATTCTTCTGTTAATACTACTATCTCGTAATCTCTCTATCTCCGATTTCGTGAAAGAATATCTTTCATGAATTTGACATAGCTGGGCATTTCTTCCAACGCTTCTACGAATGGAATGTTGATGTGCAACTTTTTGAAACCTCCAAGAATCGAGCAAACTGCTTGTCTAGTTTGTTTTTCTGGAGACGTTGTGGAAAATGTGGAGGTGGAGTGAATTTTTCTTGATCTTTTTCCTCCATCTGTGGAACTGCATCTTTAGGAACCTCTTCAATTGTTGCCTTGATTCCAACATCTTTGTTGATTTCAGTATCGCTTTTCAAAGTAATGGCTTGGCATTGCTCCTTCCCTCAGTTCTTTGGATTTGGTTCTGTGTTGCTAGGGAGGTTCCCTGGCGGTCTGTAACTCTGAGCATTGGCCAATTATCCAATTTGATTCTCCAGTACTTTCATAAAGGCAGATTGACTCTGAAACATAGCATCATATTTTTTTAACTGAGTCAGCACTTCCGCTATTCCTGGTTCATTTGCCTGCTCCTGGCCTTTGTTCTGTTGCTATTGGAATCCGGGTGGTGGATAGTTCTTTTGCCCTGAATTGTTGCTCTATGAGAAATTGGGATGATTCCTCCACCCTGGGTTGTAGGTGTTGGAATATGGATTGTTCCTCTATCTGTTGAAATTATTGTTGAGGTTGGTGCTCAGAGCGCCAATTCGCGGTTGTATTTCTTTGAAAATACTTCTGTAAAATATTATTGTTATGAATAATATATGTAGTTTCTATAATATAATATATCTTTTAATATGGTAAAGACGTAATGACCTTGGAATGACTAGTCATGATGCTATTGCAAAAGCGTCGCAACTGACATTGAGTTGTATCATGACGTTGTCATTCTCAGATAGTTCCTGGTCAAGGTTTACACTACTTGGTCAGTATAGTAAACCCGTTGAGACCGGTACATGTCGTATACTGGAATATATGATTCCAATGGTTTCTCAATGAATCATAAGTATTAGATACTAGTATAGACGTGTAGGTGTTTATAGCGGATAAACACTGAATGACTCATCGAAGATTCTTAATGGATGGTACACCAAAGTCAATAAGAATCTTATCGGGTTGGGTAGCACTTGTGATTCTTCGACTTGAGATACCACTGTGGGCACATGAGACATCTTCCACACTTAGATGGCAGTCACGTCACTGATCTATTTAGATCAGACCTCCGCATGTTCGTTGGGTGTGGATAGATCCTCAAGGTGTCCTGTTTGTATCGAGATAGGATCCGTCAGTTCTGTGTACCAGAGCATAGGTAGTCCATATAATTAGCAATCAAATAAAAACCATGGGCCCGTAGTACAATTTAGAAGCCAGTTCTAAATGTTTTTTTGAGATTTCTAATAGAGACGTCGACGAGATAATACCTATAGAGATTTGACGTTTACATCTATATCTCTGGTATATATCTGGATACATGTGACGGAGGAATTATACATTTGCCATGACCTCGACCTGTATGATTCAGCGAGTTTATCCGTGATCGTCATTATTTACGGGTGGATAAATTATGGACACGAAATTAGATTTCGTGACGGATATGCCTGAATCTAGAGAGTCTCACTAATGAAATATACTCGTAGAGCACTATGGCAATATTTATAAATAATATTGATTATTTATAAAGTCGTTTAAAGGTTAAACAAAAAATACATGTGTAGGGACCCGATAGTCATTTCTTTAATTTTTGTGTATTTGCATTTAATGCTAGATTAATCCAAATACACATTAATTAATTGTCAAATTGAGATATTTGACTAATATCATAAATATATATGTATTTGATATTTATTGTAAATATAATACATATATTTAATATATTTGTAATTAATTAATTAATTAATTAATTGTTAAATGATTAAATTAATTAATGTATGAATATTTTATGTTATGATATTTTATTTAATGACTTAGTTGTAATTATTGACTTGTTTGAATTATTCATTAAAGGTGTAATGATCAATTTACCAAGTGGACAAGTTGTAATTAAATGAAACAAAAAAAAAACAAACAAATATCATGATATTTTGCCATATACAAATTTCGGCCAAGGGATAAAATTTTTGGTATAAATTGTTTTGTTTCTTTTAGGGTTTCATTAAGTCAAAACCTTTACCAAAAACTCCATTAAAAGGAAAGACAAAGAAGCTTGAGAAAAGAAAAGAAAAACAAAGAAAAAACTTGGATTTAAGTAAGTATTTCCAACCTTCCATTAGAGAGAAAAATGTTCCTCTTGTTGTGGGCTTCATCTTGTGATATTTTCATGTTTTTATATTCTTTATTCTTTGTATTTTTGGAGGATGGAAATTTTGGATTGGGTTGAGCATGTATAAATGATCATAGAATGTTACTAATTAGTTAGTAAGCTTTCTTTTGATGGTTTGAGAAACTTGTTGCTAATCTAGAGTTATTGACCCACTCTTAAATGACCTAGATTTTTTCTATATTTGTTTCATTGTGGTGAGGCTTGATTGTAATAGAAGAAACATGATTGAAGTATTGGATTTTACTAATTTGGTTTAATTTGTCCAATTTGATGAAATTGAAAAATTAGGTTTTAAGACCACTTCCAAATTTGGGGTTTTTCATTTATATGGTGTATATGGATGTGTATATGATGCATATAAAATATTGGATTGATTGGATTTCATCTTCATGTGTTTTGAACAAGTAAAATGCAAAATGCACAATTTCCCCACTAATGAGGCTCTCGGCCAAGGCATGATATTTTTGGAATTTTTGTTGCAATTTTAATTTCAATGTGTAGGACATGTTAAATTCATATTTTTAATGATTTAGAATCATCCAAAATCTTTTCGAACAATTTCGGATTTAAATGAACAAAATGCAATGTTTAGGGGTAATTCGGTAATTACACAAAAATATGATTTGTTGTGTAATATTTCATAATTTGATAATTGGATAATTAAATAAATAAGTTTATTTAATTAATCCGAGAAAAATTTTTGAAATCGGAAAATTTTGATTTTCCACTGTTCCGCTGCGTTACCGGATTTCCGCTATAAAACCCCTTCAATTATTGACATAATTCACCGTCTCTTCTAGTTGGTTTGGTTCTGGTGCTCCTCCATAGGGTGAACTTGTGGCTCCAATATTGCCTTGCGTACCTAGAGTCTCTATGAATTTGCATATCTGATCTAGCTTGACATTAACTGCTGTGTTTGCTCCAACTTCATAAATTCCAGCAATTCTTTGAATCATGCTCCTTTCTGTTGGCCACAAGGAATTGTTGTTAGCCATTTCTTCAATTAGGTCACAAGCTTGATCTTCTCATTTTTCCATCAAAGCTCCTCCAGCAGCAGCATCGATTGTGGTTCTCATCAGTCCAGAAGGTCCATTATAGAAAGTTTATACTTGAAGCCATTTTGGAATCTCATGGTGAGGACATTTCCGGAGTAAATCTTTGTACCTTTCCTAAGCTTCGTAGAGAGTTCATGAGTCTTGTTGTACAAAGGATGTGATGTCATTCCTCAGTTTTGCTGTTCTGGCTGGTGGAAAATACTTTGCAATGAATTTGGTGGCTAGAGTGTTCTAAGTTGTGATGGAACCTGCTGGTAGTGAATGTAGCCAGGCTTTAGCTTTGTCTTTCAAAGAATATGGGAAAATCCGCAGTCTCATTGCTTCTTCAGCTCCTCGGTTGTAATTGAAAGTGCCGCAAACTTCCAGGAAGTTGCTGATATGGGCATTAGGATCCTCAGTTGCATTCCCCCCAAACTGTATTGACTGTTGAATCATTTGAATGCATGTTTTGATGTCACATGCATTTGCTGGTAAGGGAGGAAATATAATACAGGAAATAAATATATCGACCACCAGAATGGTTCTGTCTCGAATGAGAATTGGTGGTGCAACTTCTAAGGGTTCAGGTTCCATGTTAACGATTACTTCTTGGCCTTCTCGTCTTTCCCTTCCCAACTGTCTGATGGTTCTTTCAATTTCTGGGTCAAGCGGTCGGAGTTCAAAGCTTCTGGTTCACTCATGTAGTGTCTCAGATCCTGAAAGACAATAAAACAAAAATAATAAGTAAAAAGAAATTAGATACAAGTAACATATCTAATCCCAAAACTAATAGTGAAAGATAAATAAGTCCCCGGAAATGGCGCCAAAAACTTGATCGGCGTTTTCACACGCGTATAACGCAAGCGCACGTATCGTTCAAGTAGTATAAAAAGTATTGATCCCACGAGGACTTAATACCTAAGCTATTAATTTTAAGGCCAAATGATTACTAGTATCTAATGGATTGGTTGATTGATTGGAATAATGACTATTAAAAATTAAAAATTAAAAAAAAAGTAAATAAAATAACGCGAAAGTGGATTGAGGAAAATTCAAATTTAAGAAACTATCTAGGGTTGTGATTTCTTCCAATATCTTTTTAAAAGATGAAGTGGTTATTTCATGTTTGTGTAATATATTGGTTTACTAACCTGGAACACAAAATTCTGCAAAAGCCTCTATCGATGGTCATATGTAAATACCCAATGTAATTCGATTAAATCATATGTCTATGTCAATCAAATTACCTGAATTCATTCAGATTAGGTTCCAATTGTGGTTACCCCCGCCCGACAGGTATATGTCTATCATGTAAGGAAATCTGTTAAAAGGTTATATATCCTCAAGGAAGATCGTGGGCTATTAAGTCTAAGGCTAAAACCTAAAATTCATTTGTCAAGTTTATTTTAAGTTTACCAAATCAATCTTATTAATGACCAGTTAACAAGCAGCATTAATCTTAAGACTTAATAAGTAAACCTTTATATTACCCAAACTATAAAATAACCCCTTATAAACCGGTGATATTGGAATTCATCACAACCCCAGATAATGGGCTTAGCTATGACACATAACTATAACTAGTAAAAACTTAAATTAAATAAAAGACATAAAATAAAATGCTGAAAAGTAAATAAAGAAAATTACAATAAAAGAAAATATTAGGGCCAGAAGATCTACTTTTATCACTACTATTTTAGATATCTCCCTTATTATAATATATTGACTTGTGTGATATTACCAGCCAGCCACATAGGCGGTAACCTGATTAAATCAAATTAAGTCTGACCGACCATAAATGCGATATCATTATTTTTCCATAAATCAGCCATATAGGCGGTAATTACCAACCGAACAACCAGGCAGTATCCATGCTTAGTCAGGTTAAAACCAGTTTATAATTTATTACCAACCGACCAATATAGCGGTATCATTGTTAAGTCAAATTTTAAATAGTGAATATATTATAATTAAGGGAGATTAATCTAAATAGCGGTAATAAAAGTTTTACCTTTGTCCCTAGCATGGGGAAGTTACCTCCTCATTGCTAAATAGTAAAAACTGAAAAAGTAAAGAAAGTAAATTATTATTACAGAAAGTAAATAAAATTAATTACAAAACTGAAATTTAAAGAAAACTAGATACAAACTCCTTATTTATTCAGAGAATTACAGAGAGGAATGTACATCTGAAACTGAAATTTTGAGCTCTATTTATAGGCGTCCATGGTGTTCGCGCGTCGCGACGCGGGCTCCTTGCGCGTCGCGATGTGCCGTGTTTTCTGCGACAAATACGGCGTGTTTTCCGGTGACAAATGCAGCGTATTTTTCGGATCGGCTGACACGTGGCAAGGCGGCTGGGAGCTGAATGATTGTGCTGACGTGGAAATGATATGGCAATGACGTGGCAACACGTGGCGATGTGGATTGTCGGCACCATAAGATTATGACACGTGTCACGCAATGATTGGCTGATGATGACATGGCGATGATGTGGCACACTGACTTGGCATGTGGAAGCCTACGTGGACGACACGTGGATGACATGTGGCGATGTGGATTGTTGGCACCATATGATGATGACACGTGGCACGGTGCACATTAGCAGATCTCATCTGATGTTGACACGTGGCATGCGCACGTTAGCATCCGGCGCATGTTAGCTGACTTCTCAGATTTTGACACGTGACACGGCATATTTTATCATGAAGTGGCGTAAGTTAGCACAGGCCGACGAATGTTAAGCGTCACGACGCGGGTAGCATGTCGCGACGCGCCAAATGATATTTTTGCCCTTTGTTGTCATTTTTCACTGTTTTGACCCCAAATCACATTCAGAATGTCCTGAAACTTTATTTATCTACAAAATAACACAAAACACATCAAAATATTCACAAAACTCAAGAATCTATACAAAATATTAGGACAAATGAGTGGGAAATAGTGATACATTTACCACTCAACAGCCATTCGCTGACGCTAACTCTCTCTCTCTCTCTCTCTCGTTTTCTCCCCCTTCTGGTTATGTAGCTAAAGGATGAAATTTTTGTTGGAGTTTCTATAGGTCCCAAGATCAAAACTCAAGCATGAATCATGAGTGAATACAACGACGGAAGTGCGGAATACTTACATCGAGCGGTTGAGCGACGCGGAAGCAACACAAAATCTGATTTCTTCACTGAATTGGGCGTGAGCAGTCCACTGTCACAGCTCACTGCAGATTCGGTTTTCATCATCAAAACAAGCTCTGAACTTCGTCGTAGTGATTCCCGGCTCATGGGTAAGCTTCTCTATCACCTTCGCATTGATCTCGGAGTGTGCTAGCACTCTTGTTTTTGCATCAAAAACGCACTTGGCTTCCCTCCATTTTCGGTCACTGCCCAGCAAAACCAGAAATGGCGTGAAGAGAGGAAGAAGAAGAAGAAGAGAGAGAGAAGGGAAAAGTATGTCTCGGTTTTGTGTGTGTGATGTGTATCTAATACACATGAAATTCGAATTTTCATTTCATTTCACACACATTTGGCTTTAATTGCCAACCACACACATCACTCATCACATCACTTAAGTCACATCAATTAATCAAGTCACATCACTCAAAGTGACAAGTGATTTGACGCTTGATGCGACTAGCGATTTGACGCTTGATTTGACGTGCCGCACTCGAATTCGAAATACGAATGCGCTCGCAAATAATC
The DNA here is from genome assembly GCA_019454045.1 of Zanthoxylum bungeanum. Lineage (NCBI taxonomy): Eukaryota > Viridiplantae > Streptophyta > Magnoliopsida > Sapindales > Rutaceae > Zanthoxylum > Zanthoxylum bungeanum. The sequence goes on from SKCR01049205.1 coordinate 47,763, forward strand.
TCGGGCTCGGGTTCGCTAATTCCAAATTAACGAATTTTCCTTTGCGTCGTAATTAAATGATTACGCCTAGCGAAATCACTATTCACGTCGCTAACGAATTAATTCTAAATTAATTCGCTCGCCCGAATTAAAATCTAATTTTAATTCCGCGTCGAAATCCAATTTCGTTTAATATATCAAATATATTAATTAATCGATTAATTCTAAATTAATCATTCTCTCTCTCTTTAAATTGATATTTTATCTGGGATAAAATATCTCTGAAATTAATCCCAGATTAATTCTCTCTCTCATCATATTAATCCCAGATTAATAAAAGTGCGAGTCATACGTCATCGGTGAATCTTTGGGAAGCGACCCATGAGATCCCCGGATATGTTGGCAGTCAAATCGGTAATCGGACTATCCGAACACGTAAGTACCAAGTACTACGTTTTACCGATTTACTAGACAAGGTTGGCTTCTAGCAAAGCACCAAGTCTTCCCAATTCTCCGGACATATTCTTATAAGAATATTCAAGGATCTATATCAAGCGTAGTATACCGTAGTATTGTGTATATCGGCCCAGTATCGGATAGTCACGTGCTAGGGCTGGGGCTGGATAAGTGTCTGCCCCGTCCGAAGCACATGTCGGATGTCTGGTAACATAGTCTCTATAATCGGATATTCATGACCTAGTCACAATATCCCGATTGGTTGTGCAACACTCAAGAGCACTAGTACCGTATCCTGCGTGACATCATCTCCACTATGACTGAAGTGATACTTCCGTCTTGACATCACACCCAATACACTACGACTCTCTGATAAACCCAGAAGTGGTCTACGCAGAACCGGTTAAAGCCCTGTATCACCAAGACCAAAGTCTATCGATTATCGTAAGTATTAGTGATGTAAGTCTCAGGTTAAGACTATACACACCTACCTTGATTTCGGCCTCCCATAGACACATAGTCATAATACCAATGGGATTCCGATGGGTCTATCCAGAGCGAAGCTGTTTCCCGTACCATCGGTGAAACACGACCTCCTATCGCACTTGCATAAGTATCTGATACTTATATATATGAGAACTACCGTTGTGCCCTCACAACGCACACAAGTGCAATACTAGCCTATTCCGCATTATCGATGTCCAGTCTCGATAATACTCCGGCTAGGGATATTTAATGATTAATCCTTCGGGGACTGATACTGTCTCATATCATTCTCAGTCCAGGAACTAATCACAGGGACCTCTCTTCATTTATATATCTATGGTGATCTAATCACAAATGATGAGAGTGCAATTTCCTTGTCACATAGTTAATTTGCTACAACAACACAATGATCTGTGCAAATAGTGACGCTATGGGTCATTTTGTCCAAAAATTTTGGGGTTTCTTTTGTAATTATCTGGAATTCTGGCTTTAATAACAAACTTTCTAAAAATTGCACAAAGGTCCATGTATGAAATTACAACTGGTCCTTCATATGGACTGATTCAGATTTTAGTAAAATTGAGGCCCTTCTACTCAAAATTTCAAAAGTGTTCAACATGAAAGTTGTTTGTCTCAGAAAAAACGAGTCCGATGATTCAAAAATCAGCTCAATCGGAGTTCGTTTGCTATATTTTATAGCTGAAATAACAAACTTTCGCGCGTATAGCGATAAAATCAGAAATCGCGTAACCGGTTCTCGAAACCACATGTTTTTCGACGTGACGAAACTTCACTTAAAAATATTCCAACCTATTTTCCAATACATAAAGTCATTTTTTCGAATATCGTTCAATTCCAAATTCTAACTTCAATTCGGAAAGCTATCAGAACCGTTCCAAAAATATTCAGGATATTACAAGTCAATTATGGACCCAAAATAAATGTTTTCCCTCCAAATATTTCACTTTCCAATTTAAACTATGAAGCATTTAATACTTTATAAACTCTCCTTTTGCCTTTTACAATTCCAATTACTAAATATTGCAATCTATTTTTTTGCATCAAAACTCTTGCAATGATAAACTTTTCATGAAAAACTATGTTTAACAAAAAAAATGTTGTGAAGTGTTAAACGAAAAAAAAAAATTCTTAGTAACATGATAATATAACAACGAAGAAAATTGAGAAAAAGTATATGAAATCAACTTTTATTCAGTCTCAATTGTGCAAAAAATAAAGAGATGTATTCTCCTTTTATTGTTATATAATAACAACATCAAACAAGTGGATAATAAATTGATAGACCATGGTAATTAGTTTTGGGAAGTTAGGAAGATAAAGGTATTGTTAGTAGGTAGATCAAGAGTTATAAGTTATAAATATCTATATGTTAAACTATAATTGTATGTTTTATGATCGACATTCACATATAATTAATTATGTTCATAACATTCCATCTTGAATAACTCCACACCGTAGGTTTACTTCCCCTTATAGTCAAGGGCGAAGCTAGGAGGATATATGAGGGAGAATTTTTCAATTTTTAAGGATTTAATTTATAAATTTAAGGTGGAATCTCTATTATTTATTTAGTACTAAATGTTAGAGAAAAAAATGACCTCTTGATTTACAAAATGCTCCGCCCTTGCTTATAGTCATATGGATGTTCCAATAATTAATCAGGCACCAAACTTGTTTTGCGTCATAGTTGGTATTATTTTGTTGAATCAATATGCTAAAGCACCACAAAATTTCTGAAGCTTATGTACATATGGAAACACTACAACGTCGAAAAATTTCAACTTTAAAAGTACAAATTTCGTTGTTAAAGGGCTTCTGCGTCGAAATAAAATTTTGATGCAAAAATTTGATCGATGAAGATATTTAGTGTCAAAAATCAATTTCGACGTTAAAAATATATCTTCAGCGACGAAATGCTTTATCACTAAAAGTATTTATCTTTGATTTTCGACGCTAACAGTAAAATACGATTTTCACTTTTAGCGTCGAAATCAGTTTTTGACGCTAAATACCTTCATCAACCAAGCTTTCGCATCAAAATTTTACTTCAAAGCATAAGCCCTTTAGCGACAAAATATTTCGACGCTAAAGATGAAAATAATAATAAATAATAATAAATTCATTATAATTAGTTTTAAAAACTAATTATAACAAAATTGAAATTATAAATTAATTTCAAACTAAATCTCATTACAAAAGTAATTAATTTTTTTTGAAAACATAAGAACATCATTACAAATTTGTTATAAAAAATATAATAAGGATATCATTACTGATATAAAATAAAATTATAAAATTTATCACAACAAACAAACATAAAATTGTAAACAAAATGATATAGTATAATTTTCTATATATTTTCTTCATCTTCACTTTCATTTGTTTTTCATTTTCTTCACTAACTTCATTTCCACCATTTCTTCATCTTCATATATTATCCTACAAACAAAATAAAAATATTGGATGTTAACATAAAGTACAAAAAATGAAACAAAACCTAAAGGAAAAAAGAATAAGAGAGGAAAGAAGAGTAGAAGAGGAAGAAAGTGAGAATAAGAGAAATGAAAGAGCAAATGAATATTTATCGGAAAAAAAACCTTTAGCGACGCAAATTCATCGCTAAAAATCCTCTAATAGCGGAAATTATTTCATCTAAAATTTTAATCTTTAGCATCAAAATTTTTGATTTTTAGCGTCAAAAATTCGTTACTAAATGTCAAAATTTTAAATCTAATTTTAGAAGGCGATAAATTCAATTTTTAAAAGGTGAGAAATTCAAAAATTTAAATTTACTGTTTAGCGTCGAAATTCAAATTCTATGCTAAAGGTTTATGGTACAAAAACTAATTATATCTTTTTTATTTAAATTTTTGACATTTAGCGTCGAATCTGAATTTTGACGCTAAATGGTAGACCTTTACCGTCGAAATTCAAATTAGACGCTAAAGGGTTAAACCTTTAGCGTCGAAAGAATTTTTCGATGCTAAAGTTCTACTTTTTAGCGTTGAAATTCAAATTCGACGATAAATGATTTATTAGCGTCGAAAAAAGATTTCAATGGTAAAGTGTTAGACGCTAAAAGTCCCTTCTCTTGTTGTAAAAACGTTGCATGAACTCTGCTTGATTACTGCTTGATTATCCATGCTCAATGATAATATTTTGTAAGAAAATATAGCTAATCTTTGTATAGTTCAAGCAACATCAAAATCTTTACATGGTAGCACCTCTTGGAGAAAATCTACAATACAACGGAGGTATCACGTCATCCGTGCAATAATTTAATAATCCATTGCCACGCGTGCTAACATATTAAAAAATAACTAAAAATATGAGTATTAAATCATACATGTCATTTACTAATTTATTGGTGATACCACATCACTCATACCTCTGTTGCACCAAAGAATTACTCCACCTCTTGATTTGGAAATACATTGTTGGACAAGCTCAATCTATAAATTCAATTTGTGGCTCGACTTTGTCTTCATCAAAGAGATAACAATATCTGCATATTTTGATAATTTACTTCATCTTTTTTGACAGATTGAATATTTATAATCTAGAATATAATCCGTTGAATAAAAATATTTAGAAAATTCAATATTAACATATGTCTTTCTCTACAATAACTTTTCATGAAAGCGATTCTACTTGTGAATTTAGATTATATTGCATTAATCCATATAAATATGGTTGTTATAGCTTTATCAAAAATATATAAGCTGCGACTTTTGAATAATTTTTTTACTTCAAATATATGTTTCAATAATTTTAATTCCTTCAAGGTTTAGTAGAAAAATTATACATATAATATATTTTAATAAGAGTTATTAATGAAATTCCAAATAATTTTTTTTATACAAAACTCAAACTCATATTTGATGATTAATAAAAATCATATAAAGTAATTTGTATTCTCTATTCAATCTCATTTTATACTCGTGTCAAACTTGCCGAACTCCCACCAAACGCCTAAGGAGATGAAAGTAATGATCCCTTTGCTATTAATGAAGACTGAATATATATTATATATTTCACATAAATTACCATGAATTAATTGTTCACTGAACTTTGTATAATCTACTTCATGTTTTGAACCTCATTAATATATATATATATATATATATATATGTTGACCACAAATTTTCATTCCAGGGGCGAATTGGTAAACTCATTCCTCGAACAATCCTCACTCAACTGTGAATTTATTTGATTTGTTGAGAACCAAATGCAAACTTAGCAAAAGATGAGAAAACACACAAACAGGATAGAGGGTTTAACGCGGTTCGGTAAAATGGATCCAACTTACGTACACGGGCACAAGGGAAAAGAAAGCTTTTATCACGTGGTCGGGTATGACCGACCTGCCTATCTCTTGAGCTCGGTTGACCGATCTCTTACAAACTCAATCTTACACTTATGCTTTTTACTCTCTCTTTTTTAAGTTATGTGTGAATGAATTTGACCAACCCTTTACAATGAACTCTCAACCCCTTTATATACTAGGGCAAATTCTACTGTTACTACAATCTCATGACGTCAGCCATGTGAATCTAACATTAATGTGATGGCTCTCTTCCCCAACTGCTTTGCCGAAGGTAGGCCTACCATCTGACATCTCTTTAAACCAATCTACTATATCATCTGCTACACGTTACCTCCAGCCTGTAATATGTCATATCAGACCTCTTTGAAAAGGTGTAAGTTCTCATGTAGGGCTTACGTCATTTGATCCTGATCATACCGTTATTACCACTTCGGCCCGCCCTACCAGGTCGGGAGACAGAAGCAACAACTATCCTGGCCTACTAAGCCACCAGATCGGGTCGTCAGTGATGGACCACCTCGGGTCGGTCTTCACAAATACTCATACTGTCGAATCTGATATCTTCTCATCAGGTCGGGTCGGCAGTCATGGACCACCTCGGGTCGGTCATGAAACGCAAACAAGTCTAGTCTCTTTGTTGGGTCAGACGCCTCTGCTACCTGGGCCTGGGCCCCTTATCTAAGAAATGAAAACCCTTTTTTACCCTTCCTCGAGGTTCTGACTTCTTGGGGACCGAAAACCACCATCAACAATATATATGCTATTATTCAAAATATTATATATTAGAATTTTTTTGATCCTAACTTACTGTTCGAAAATCAATATTAACATGTTGGAAAACCAATTGGGATGTTTATGGAACATCCTTGATGACCTCTTTTTTTTAAAAGATATGAGGAAGTCAATTAGCTTCCAAATGCATATGATTAAATAGTAATCAATGCTTACAAATGCATGTGTTTAAATAGGCAGTCATGTATGTGAGCTTATAGTAATTTTGACTTCCCATGAGGAGCAATCAATTAAGTTTGATTAAAGAAATCTCTATAAGTAATAAGGTATGCAATTGTGTTGTGAAATATTTAAATTTATTTCAATGTGTTTGTAAATAAATCATACATTAGTAACGCATGTTTGTTTAGATTCTAAGTTGCTAATTCATGGATTTGTTTCATGTTATTTAAGGATATTTTTCCTAACATTGGTATAAGACTTGATGCATGTATTCTAATTAAATTGCACAAAAACGAATAATTATGCATGAAAAATGAAGAACTAGTATTCTGTTTCATTTTTTCAAAAATGATTTTTGTCCAATTTTGGGGCTTAATATCTTATTGTACAAAATAAATAATGGCATGTTCTAAGATGTTTTGAAAACTAGGACATGTGATCTTTGAATCAGTATATCATTTGCTTAATTTTGATTAAAATTGAGTAAGATATGGATCTTAGAAGTTGGCTAGTCGAATAAGTTTTTACCCAGAAAAACACTCACAAATGACAAAAACAACATGTCATCCACGATTTAGAAAATCGGACGACATATCATCTGTTCTCGTGGCAAGAACATACGACAAGTTGTACGGTAAAAGCTTAGGTGGACGACATGTCCGTTACATCTAGAAAACCGACATGTCGGTTACTTATTTTTATACGACCGATATGTCGTACATGTACGCAATAAATAGACGACATGTCGTTTATGTTGTGTGACATGCTTGCACATGTGTAGCATATGGAAGTGTGTGGTCAACGCGTGAGCGCACATAGTAGCATGTGCGCGCGTGTGCTGCATTCGTGGAAGCAAGTGTCGGTGAGTGTGGGCCATGTCTGCATTGATTTTCTCCTATAATTCTAATCCGTCATGATTGAATGTCTACTACTTTTTGCATAATGTTCTCACTATTATAGCTCGGAATGATAACTTTTTTTTATCACATAAACTTTGTGTTTATGTACTTTACTGAATATCCTTGTAATATTCATTTATTTTTACCAATGTAACTTTGTGTTTTCATTGTACTGATTTTTCCTTGTATTTGTTACAGAAAAATCATAGCGATAGTTCGAAGAACTACAAGAAGGTTAAGACATCCGCATATAGAGAAAGACTAATAGACATGTTGTTAAAAATGGATAGATATCAGATAAGTGAAAGCGATGATATTAGTTCACATATCATCACATTCAATAACATATTACAAGAGTCGATTTTGGAAGGTAGTTGATTAGGGCAGCCTAATAGTCTTAGAATACTACGAAACACTCTCCCAGAGATATGGTAAATATGACTTACTGATATTTGGAAATCAGTAAAGCATATAGAAAAATTATGTGTTCGGTATAATAAAGTCATTGAGAGGTTGACAATTGAGTATTTCAGACATAAGTCGAAAATTATATTTTTTCCTTCGATGTCTTGAAATCCTCATAATGACCTTAGATTTGCTATAGGATTTCCATGGTTGTCTAAGATCAATTATGAGTTACCCCAAGTGTTTAAGGATTCGTATCCTAAGATATTTATGAGTTACAACTCTAACACCCGAAAAAATTCTTAGTGTTAGATATTAGTTTTTTCTTTAAAAATAATGTTAATATTGCTAAGTGTAATTATTTATTATTTCACTGCATGCAAATATTGTTTTCATTTCTTTATGAATGGATGTTCTGTTTAATTTCGGTAATTATTGCTATGTGTTATTATTTATTATTTCACTACTGACCGGCGTAATCACACGCGCATAACGCAAGCGCACGTATCGTTCAAGTAGTATAAAAAGTATTGATCCTACGAGGACTTAATACCTAAGCTATTAATTTATGAAGCCAAATTTTCACGAGTATCTAATGGAATGATTGTTTGATTGGATGGTGATTTTAAATTAAAACAAGTAAATAAAATTGTGCGAAATTAAATTGATGAAAATTCAAGATTATTAAACTATCCAGGGTTGTGAATCTTTCCAATATCTTTTAAAGATGAAGTGGTTATTTCATGTTTGTGTAATATATTTCTTTACTAACTCGGAACACGAAATTATGCAAAAGCTTTTGTCGATGGTCAGATGCAAATACCCAGTGTAACCCAATTAATCATATGTCTATGTCAACCAAATTACCTAAATTCATTAAGATTAAGTTCTAATTGTGGCTACCCTCGCCCGACAGGTATATGTCTATCCTGTAAGGAAATCTATTAAATGGTTATCTATCCTCAAGGAAGATCGTGAGATATTAAGTCTAAGGCTGAAACCTAAAATTCCTTCGTCAAGTTTATTTTAAGTTTACCAGATCAATCTTATTAATGGCCAGTTAACAAGAAGCATTAAGCTTAAGACTTAATAAATAAACCTTTATATTACCCAAACTATAAAATAACCCCTTATAAACCGGTGATATTGGAATTCATCACAACCGCAGATAAAAGACTTAGTTACGACACATATCTAAGGCTAATAAAAGCTTAAATAAAATAAAAGACATAAAGTAAATGTTGGAAATTAAAAAAAGTAAATGCTGGAAGTAAATGCTGGAAAGTAAATGCTGGAAAGTAAATGCTGGAAATTTAAAAATGTAAAAGTACAATAAAAGAAAATGCTGGGGGTTAGAGGATCCACTTTTATTACTACTATTTTAGATATCTCTCTTATTATAATATATTAACTTTGCGTGATATTACCAACCGATCATATAGGCGGTATCTTGATTAAGTCAAATTTATAATTAATTCCAACCGACCATACAGGCGGTATCCAGTTTAGTCAGGTTAAAACCAATTTTATAATTAGGTCCAACCGACCATAAAGGCGGTATCCTCATTAAGTCAGGTTTTAAATAGTTTATATATTATAATTAAGGGAGATTAATTTAAATATTAGTAATAAAAGCTTACCTTTCACCCCAGCAGAAGAGAGTTACCTACTCATGCTGAATAGTAAAAGACTGAAAAGTAAAGAAAAGAAAGTGCTATTGCGAAAAGTAAATAAAATTAATTACAGAAAGCTGTAAATAAACAAGCAAGATACAATTTTCTTAGTATTCTTAAGGAATTCCTTAGAAGAAAGTATGAATTACAAATGAAATTTCGGCATCTATTTATAGAAAAATTTTGGCTTCACGCGTCACGACGCGCGGTTGATGGTGGACGCGTGGCACGAAACTTCCGGAGATGAGGACATGTGGCGGGGTCAGACGCAGAAAGTTGTTGCATGTCGCGATGCTGACGTCAGCATTGACACGTGTTGATGATGATTGTCGGCCGCATGTGATGGTGACACGTGTCCGGCGCACGTTAACAGATGTTGACACGTGGCAGACGCATGTTAGCAATGGCGCATGATAGTAAAACTTCTCTGATTGGTCCACGTGTCCAGCTCATGTTAGCAGTCTCCGGCGCATATTAGCATATGGCGCATTTTAGCACAGCGCATTTTAGCAAACAGCGCATTTTAGCAGGAAATTTACATTTTTGCCTTTTTTTGTTCGTTTGCCGCTGTTTTGGCACTGAATTACCTCCAGAGAGTCCTGTTATTTTATTTATCTACAAAATACCACAAAACATATCAAAATATTCACAAAACTCAAAAAACTATACGAAATATTAAGCCAAAGGAGTGGGAAATAGTGATCTATTTACCACTCATCAACTACATGCAAATTCTGTTTTCATTAAATTATGAAATGAAATATGAAATAATTATCATATGATACAAGGTTTTAAAATTTTTATGTAAATTTTAGAAGATGACTTTGCATGATTGATTGTGTTGATAATATTTTCACACTGGGTCCTTGGATGATGATTGGACACATAGTGACCGTTTGACTCTAACACCATTATAAAATTTTATTAAATATAATTTATTTCATGAAAAAATAATTACATGTAAAACGAAAATATTAATAAATATGCATGAATGTCTGTAGAAAACTTTGTGTTTTGAAATGGCTTATGCATCAAAGAATATTATCGCTGAACTCAACAAGGGTGAGAAACTAAATGGCGATAATTTTAAAATTTGGAGCATGAAAATCCAGTATGTGCCTGAAGAATAAGAGGCTTTTGAAACCTTGACAATAGCATGGATAAAACTAAAGAGGGCACCACGACCCAACACAGGCGAGACCGTGAGGCATATGAGGTCTGGAAGAAGAAAAACTCAACTGCTCACATCATGTTGCAAAAGCAGCATGAATAATGACATCATGAAAGAGTTCAGGAAGTATGACTTGGCTAAGGACATGTGGTCCATACTAGCTGAGAAGTTTGGTAGTACATCAATAACTAAACTTAGGTCACTCATGATCAAGTTTGACACATACAAGAAATACCATGAGTTCACTATGTCAAAGCATTAAAGGAAGATGTCAAACATGATTACTGAATTGACAGAAAGTCCAAATGGTCATTCGTTATCTTCCAAATATCTGGGAGCATATGAAAATACATTTAACTCATAATGAGAGTATCAAAACTTTTGATGATTTTAAATGCCACATATAATTAGAAAGTGATCTCATTGTGGCCGCTAAGTCAAATACTGATGTGTATATAAAAGAAACCAGCAAACTTGGGTGATCTAGGAAAAAAAGAAAATTTCATGGTAGTGGGCTCCATGTCAGAAAAGAATAATATTCTTCCTGAAACACTCATAAAATGATTCTTTACTCCCAAGTATAAGAGTGTCGAAGTAATAAAATAACCCGGTGAATCTGGGGTTGATCCACATGGAATAGATTTAGTAAAATAAAATAAAAATGACTGAATTGATTAAAGTGATGAGCAATTTTAAATTGGTTGCTATTATAATAAAATAAAATACTGAGGCTAGGGGATCCACTCTTCGTATTTCAAATATAAAATCATTTTTACTTTTTATAAAGTATAAATTATAATGATTTCCCAATAAATTTATTTCATGATTATCAAGTATTAATTATGCCAACACATCTAATTCGTCTTGTCTATAATTAGTCCATGTCAATGTACTAATTTATGCCAACACATGTAGAATTATACTGTTTAGGATTAATACAAATTTTTAACAAGAAAAATATACAAATCTTGAAATTTTGCTCATTCTCTATGGCAATTGAAAACCAAGCATAGACTTAGGGGAATTATCACTCATATACATAGTGTTTGAAACGTTATAAAAAATATATAAATTTTGAATTTTTGTTCACCAATCCACTCAAATATTAAAAAGTATACCAAATTTGGGTAAATATATGTTATATGATAGGTGAATATTTTCCACACTTTGTGTATTTTTGTATATGTTTTGTGTATTTTTTATAATATGCCAAACGTTGAGTATACGAATTGATAATTTCCTATATTTTTAAAATCCATTTCATCAATGAGATTCAAATAATAACTGAAAAATCATGTTTATTCTGTAATAACTTTTTTTCCTAATACTAATTTGACATGGGAGACAAAAGAGGTATTTGTAGACGCTGAATTTTATCTTCGGTCTAAAATCGAGGATTTTTATGATGGGGCACCAACGATCCTGCCAAACAAAGACAGAGAGAGCGTATAGTAACTACCCACTGGTGTGGTGGATGTTGTAGGTACTCCGACACTCAAGTCACTGACGATGGAGAACGAAAAAGAAGGGAATAACAAGGCACATGGTTACCTTGATCTTCGTAGATTTCCATGAGAGTGGTAGGATGATGTTTAGAGAATCATGTATACCTTGATATTAATATACGTATACATTTATGTATTCATTCACATACACATTTTCATATTGTTATAGGTTCATACCATTACGTACATTTATACATACACATAGACATTAAGCTCATCAAATATTTCGCTTCATTTCAAAACAATAACAAAAATCCATACCTGTAGTGGTTGATAAGCTTAACTATACATGATCTCGAACTTTGTTATCAATAGTAAATTTTAACTATCCTTGTCTTATCCTAAACACTTCAATCATCTATATATACATATATTTACATAAATCAACATTCAAGTACCCATCGCAGGGGTTACTTAGCTAGCTTCGCGAGCACTCTAGGTCCTAATCAAAATTGCCAAAACAAATGGCGAATTACCGTCACAATCGTAACTTTACAAAATTCTTGACTTTACTATGACAACTTCCAGATCTTTCCTGGAAAATCAAATTAAGTCCAATTTAAATGATTTCAGTTCCAATAATCGCAAAACACCATTACAAATAAATTCATGCCACTAGTTAACTTGAATCCTTGGTTTATGTGTTTTTGAAAAATCTTCCGAAAAAGTTTCCGCAAATGCTACGGAAGGGTCCCAAATCCTCCGAACCTACCCGGATTTATCCAAATATTATCGTATTATCATATATAACTCATAACCATCATTATAATAAAAGACACATCAGTACACGCAAAACCCACTTTTACCGGAAATTTGTATATTCTATCGGATCAATCGAACGCATTCCGTTTTCACTCGAATTTTACCAAATCCACATATTAAATATATTCATACTCAACAATTCAATTAACGATAAACTTGAAATTAGCGGATTTTTACCGCGAGGTCTTACCGAGATTTCGTCGGCATATACAAACTCCAAACGATCCCACGAACGCGCTGAAATCGACGGAATTCCGATCGAAATTCATTTGTGGGTCACTATTCACCAAAGTTTTCTTCCTTATTTTGCGTGCAATCATGTACGGAACGGAAAATCCATCACCGCCAACTTATAGTACTCTTCGAGAGCTTCGATATGGCGGGTGGATCAGGCCGTGAAATGAAGTGACGAGACGGGATAAAAAAACCCATGCTCCCACCTTTTCTCTTTTCTTTCTCACCGTTGCCGGCGGTTTCAAGGCTATTTCCAGCCATCAGTAGATTCACGGTGGCTAGGAGTCTCTTTCCTCATTAGCGCGACGGCTGGCGACGACCGATGGCTGGCCGTCGAGCTCACGGTCTCTCTCTCTCTCTCTCTCTAATAGTGATGGGAGGATCAGGTGGAGGAGTTTGGTTTCTTTTGGTTTTTTTGAAATTACAAGAAACCTTAAGGTATTTATAGAAAAATTTTGGAAATTATATTTTGACCTCGCGAAATTGCTAATAGGTCTCTGTCAATGGGTTTTCAAAGAAATTTATATTTTTGAAGTCATTTTATTGTAAATTTCGAAAGGTGTTTAACACGAAAGTTGTTTATCTCGGAAAAATGAGTCCAATGGTTTAAAAATAAGCTCAATCGGAGTTCGTTTACTACATTTTAGCTGAAACCACAATCTTTTACGCGTATAACGAAATAAACATGAATCGCGTAACTGGTTCTCAAAACCACGCGTTTTCCAACGGGAAGAAGCTTCACTTTAAAACATTCTCACATATTTTCCAACACATAAATTCTTATTTTCGAACATCAACCTGTTCCAAAATATAAAATTTAAGTTCGGAAACCTTGCAGAATTGTTCCGAAAAATTCGGGATATTATATTTTCTGCCATTATAAAAATTTAGTCCTCGAAATTTGTCCATCCTTACGTCCAATCATTCGGAATCAAAGACACGTACGTTACAATCTTTACCCATATTCAAGAATCCTCTCACTTTACACATTTTCAAAAGTCACGTGTTTCATACATCATCATAACTCATGCTATTTCAAAACAAATCACATCGAATCAAACATTTCATACTAAAAATACATTAAACTTATCATCTCAATTCACACTCATTCATAAGAACAAGCTCAAACCGTTTCAAACTCATCCATCAACAAAGACAAAAGCCAAACACGAATTCTATACAGTTAATCACATTCATCATTAGAAACGAGGAATATAACACATATTCTTTTACAGGTAATCAAATACAGTATCAAAACGGAAACTTAATATGGATTTCATACTATTCATTTTGTCTACAATCTAAAATGGAACTTATTCATTTCACATCACGTCATTCCATATTATATCTGTATACGTTATCAACATCAAAGTTTATATACGTACATATTCAATCGCACATACAACTTTGTATGGCTGACAACAAAGCATACATAACCATCACAGTACTCAGAAGATCTGTGACTAACTATAAACTTACATACGTACTCTTATAACAAACTTAATCTTTTATATCAACAAATACATCCATTGTCATAGCCAGAAGTCACATATAATCATACATGCTCTTATGATGTTGATAGTCTAAAATCTGCCAATTTCTGTTATCATCAAAATGGAAAACGTAAAACGATCTCTTTAAAAAACAATCTCAAAAATACATTTGAAAAACTCTTTTACTGTAAAAATCAATTTAAAAATTCAACATCATAATCCGTATCAAGCATCCAGCAAACTCAACTGGACGAACATAACGAGCGCCCAATGCCCATCTCCATAAGCCTCCAAAACTAGCAAACTGATTGTGTGAGTTATAACACTCAATAAGTAACCATGATAGTACTACAAACAAACAAGTCAAACATATCAGCAGTTTATCAAAATTACTAAATTATTACAAGTTCATATTTGTCAATTTTTATTATCTTTTATGTTTTACCATATCAAATTCTCATATCTAGATATTCATATATATGTCAATCTATTAGCCAAACATTCAAATCACACAAGGCATCAACACGAATATCGCAGAATAAATAATTTTACATCGAAACCATTTCCATCATATGAGACATGGAGTCAGATTTCTTATACTTTATTACGATTAAGCATCTTTGAAATATCATCAAATCGATACAACAAACATACTTTCTCCAATTCAAAATATATTTTCTTCAATTCCGATGGCCTTACGATAACGTAACATTCGTGACTAATATACTTTCACACATATCAATTTAGCAATCGTATTTCACATCTCTTATACTCACACAAATCCAACTTCAGAATTCTTACTTGAAGATATGTCTAGCACCAGAAGCTTACAAGCACATTAAGTCTCTTTCACAATATACGTACATACAATAAAAAACTTAGCATACACATTTGTAACATCTTATATTCACACCGGTTTTCAAGTCATTCATTCATTCTACAATAACATACACGGTTAAAAAATATCATGAATTCTATCACACACAGAAACACTCAAACATACAAGCAGTCATCGTGCAACCGATAACGAAGCACGTATAACATTCAATACATCAAAGAACATATCATCAAACCATACAAACATATGGATGGGTTACACATACTATGCTCGTACGAGACTCATTACGTATTTTAGAATAAGTATGAGATGAATGTCGTCCGAACAGATTCCTAACCAACACGACTACTACATCATGAAGTCATCAACCAATTAAGCATACACATATGTGCACACATCACGTAACACAATATCATCACATGATTATTCATACACAAGCATGTACATGACAAACATCTCGAACATCATTCAAATACTCATATATATACCTATGTTTCAAACATATGAATATACATCTTACTATGAATTCAAATGTCATATCTTTAACAATCCTCATATTTTTTCTTTTATCGATCAAACATATTCACTTTCAAAATTTCTATCTAGAAATATTTGATATAATATATTTACCAAATAAACATATTCCATTCGAGGAAACTTAGCTTATACTTTTTCCTTATCACACTTAACCATTCCAATCTCTACACAAATAAATTACATGTATAAGGCAATAACAACTTATTCATATATCATATAAATACATAAGTTAATTCCAAATGTAAAATCATAACTTGTTCCATTTATCGATTTTGTATACCCAACATATACATATCTTAACATCATATGCATATACGAATACATATTCATATACATATATATTTACGTATTCATTCACATACACATCTTCATATAGTTACATATTCATACCCTTACGTACATTCATATATACATAGATATTAAGCTCATCAAACATTTTCCTTCATTTCAAAGCATTAACTAAAATCCATACTTGTAGTAGTCGATAAGCTTAACTATACATGATCTCGAACTTTGTTCTCAAGAGTATCTCTTAACTATCCTAAACACTTCAATCATCTTTATATACATATAT
Organism: Zanthoxylum bungeanum; assembly: GCA_019454045.1. NCBI lineage: Eukaryota > Viridiplantae > Streptophyta > Magnoliopsida > Sapindales > Rutaceae > Zanthoxylum > Zanthoxylum bungeanum. Next base: position 64,077 of record SKCR01049205.1, read on the forward strand.
TTAACATAAATAACATTTAAGTACTCATCGCATTAGTTATTTGACACACTCACAAAGTGATTCTTTACTCCCAAGTATAAAAGTGTCGAAATAATAAAATAACCCGGTAAGTCCGAGGTCGATCCAAAGGGAATAGATTTAGTAAAATAAAATAAGTAGTTGAGTGAAAATAAAAAGATTGAGTTGTTTGAAGTGATTGGAAATTTTTAAATTGAACTGCAATAATAAAATAAAATACCAGAGGTTAGGGAATCCACTTTTAATATTTCAAATTTAGAAATCTCACTTTTTATAATATATAAATTATCATTATTACCCGATTAATTTATTTCAGGAATTAATTACGCCAAAACATATAAAACCAGCTATAAAGGCGGTGATAACTTTTATCTTTAATAAGTTCAGTTAGGTACTCAATTATGCAAAATAAATAAAATCAGCCATGTAGCCGGTAACAAAGTTTGTCAATAATTAATCCAGAATTAAATTAAATATTAATCATTAGATTATAATTTATATATTATAATATAAGTTAGATTAATCTAAATTTTCTTATTAAAAGTTTCACTCTTTACCCTTAGCAGGACGATATTAGCTACTCATGATTTGAATAAAAATACACATAATTTTACTACTGAAAGTAAAAGAAATTACAAGAAATCTTTAAAAAAAAATAAAACATATAAGAGCTAGAACTCCACAAATTTTCAGAAAAACTATGGAATCAGGGCTGAGGAAATTAAGGTGTTGAGCACCTCTATTTACAGAGGTGCTCGCACCTCTTGATGTCATTGCAATTGCAAGTTTACAATTGCAATTGATTGCATGTTTGGTGGAGGATGTTGACAATCCACCGAAAGGTGGATTTCCATCATCATTTTTTTTGTTTTTTGTTTTTTGCTTTAATAATTACATATAACACACTTTGGATTTTTCATCCATTTCGGCCTTGAACATTTCAGAATTAGAAAATCTTGTCAACAGTAAAGTTGTATATATTTGAGTCTTCTTTCATCTGAAATTAGAATCGCCTCAATCCGATATCAGAGTCGAAATTTATGACATAAATACGAAAATTACGCAGGGTTGTAATTTCTGAATTTTTACACTTTTAGAAAGCCATTTTGGCCTCCAAAATCCAAATGTCATGTCCATTTGTATAGTTATGCATCCAAAGTATTATTTCACCTATATAAGAAATAAAAATCATAATAAAAAGTATATAAAACATAAATTTAATTATTATTTTACAAATATGCTAAATTAAGAGGATTAATAAAACTACAAGTGTAAAATGATTAAATTTTCTTTTAATAAATGTGCATTTTTAGTGTTCATCGTTACTTACCTGGCTTCGCAAGCACTCTAAGTCCTAATCAAAATAAATGGCGAATTACAGTCAGAATCGCAACTTTACAGAATTCTTGATTTTACTATGACAACTTCCGGATATTTCCGGGACAATCAACTTAAGTCCAATTTCAATGATTTCAGTTCCAATAATCTTAAAACACCATTACAAACAAGTTCATGCCACTAGGTAACTTGAATCATCGGTTTACGTATTTTTGGTAAATCTTCCGAAAAAGTTTCCGCAAACGCCACGGAAGGGTCCCGAACCCTCCGAACCTACTCGGATTTATCCAAACATTATCGTATTATCATATATAACTCATAACCATCATTATAATAAAAAACACATCAATACACTCAAAACCCACTTTTACTGGAAACTTGCATATTCTATCGGATCGATCCAACTCGTTCTGTTTTCACTCGAATTTTACCAAATCCACATATTCAATATACTCATACTCAACAATTCAATTTTATATCATTACGCTACTCTAAGAAGCTACTGGAAACATCCGAACATTTAATGATAAACTCGAAATTAGTAGATTTTTACCGGGAGGTCTTACCAAGATTTCGAGGGCATAAACGGACTCCAAATGATCCCACGAACGTGTTGGAATCGACTGAATTCCGATCGGAGATACTGTTCATTTATGGGTCTCTATTCACCCAAACTTTCTTCCTCATTTTGCGTGCAAGGAACGAAAAATTCATCACCGCCAACTTGTAGTACTCTCCGAGAGCTTTGATATGGCGGGTGGCTCAGGTCGTGAAACGAAGCGACGAGCCGGGATCGAAAAACCCATGCTCGCTCATTTCTCTTCTCTTTTTCGCCGTTGCCGGTGGTTTGAGGGCCATCGCTGGCCACCAGCAAATTCATGGTGGCGGGGTGTTTCTTTCCTCAATAGCGCGACTGCCGATGAAGACTGATTGCCGACCGTCGAGCTCACGGTCTCTCTCTCTCTAATGGCGATGAGGGGTCGGGTGGAGGAGTTTGGTTTATTTTAATTTTTTTTTTCAATTACAAGAAACCTCAAGATATTTATAGAAAAAATTTAGAAATTATATTTTGACCCCCGCGAAATTGCTACTAGGTCCCTGTCATAGGGCTTTCATGAAAATTTTCATTTTTGTATCTCTTCTATTATAAATTTTAAAAAGTGTTCAACACGAAAGTTGTGCTTCTCGGAAACATGAGTCCAATGGTTTAAAAATCAGATCAATCGTAGTTCGTTTGCTACTTTTATAGGCGAAATAATAAATTTTTACTCGTATAACGATATAAACATGAATTGCGTAACCGGTTCTCAAAATCACGCGTTTTCTAACGCGAAGAAGCTTCACTTTAAAACATTCTGATCTATTTTCCAACACATAAACTCTTATTTTCGAACATCAACCAGTTCCAAAACCTAAACTTTAAATTCGGAAATCTTCCAGAACTGTTCCGAAAAACTCGGGATCTTATAACGTCGCTCATATATTGTCGGCTGTGACATTAAGTAACATGATTAGGATTTGTTGGAGACCTTTTGAGTTGTGTGGGCTTCTCCCCTTGGAGTGTATGAGCTTGTGGGCCCTGTTTGTGAGTCTTGTGTGTAAGCTCATGGTTGTTGATAGCCTTGTGTTGGAGCATATCTAACCCAACAGACTTGATGTTGTCTGGGTTTAATGTTGACTGGAATGTCTGAGTGGAGGGGTTCTAACGACTGGATCTCATACTGGTTGAGTCTTGTTAACAGCCCACACGACTTTATGTGAGTTTATCGTGTGGACCCAATAATCGTCTGAGACACAATGACGTTTTGGTACTTAACCCAAATTTAACCTGTACAATATTAAAAATCTATTATAGATGGGCATGTCTATGATACCCAAGGGTATCACATACCCTTGAGTATTGAGCATTGAACATGCAAATTATATCAATAAACATGAAATTTTTTAAAACATAAAATCAGTTTCATATTTATTGGTAGAAGTTGCATCCAAGGATATTTGATACCATTGGGTATGATAGCATTAGCCATTATAGAATCGTTTCGTTGCATTGAAATATTTTTCTTTTTTTTGGTCATGATCCCATAAATAAACAAAGATGGCAAAACTCACAAGTCAAATCTTCTTTGCCAACAATTCCTTGATAGTAATTTCTGTATACACAATCAAATCAAATGGATCCCACCAATTGTAAAAAAAGATTGTGATTTTACTTTATTGTTAGAGATGCCCACAAAATTCGGACACGCCAGGTCTGGGCTAGATTTGCATGTGAAAAAGTTTTAGTTCTGGATGTGAAAATTAGATCTGGGATGTTTTCAGGTTAGATCTAAGTTTGATGAAACATGTTTTTGAACTATTTGGGAGACAGTTCTCCCACAGTTTTGTCAATAATTATCATTGTATATAGAAGGGTTAATAATGGAAAATGGGGAGACAAATTCTCTCACATATATTTATGTCTTGTATGAATGGTGCAACATTTTTTTTCTTTTTCTTTATTTGCCTTTCAAAATAAGGCTAAAACTGAATTAATTGATATCAAATCACACATAGGAGCAATTTCATAATAGGTATTTATTCTCATAAAAAAGATAGATTGTAGGGTCATTTGACAGTGTTATTTAACTTTCATAAAATGCTTTTAATACGATAACAAAGAGATAAAAGCCAAAGATAAGAAAACAAAACAAATTAAATCAAATCAAATCAAATTTTGATAACGAGCTTGACACAATCAGGTTGCTTCAACAGCTCCATTGCCTTGTCAAACTCTTCCAGTCCAACCTGATGAGTCAAAAGTTGATCAAGTTGAAGTTCCTTGTTCTTGCATTTCTCAAACATTATTGGAAGATCTGATTTCGTTTTCATCCCTCCAAAAGTGGTACCCTTCACAGTTCGGCCACCAGTCACAAGAGCGAGTATGTTCATTGGCACGCTCTTATCAATTCCTACGCCAATTACCATCACTTTCCCTTTTCCCTGTTCACCATTTCAATGGTAACCGGTCAGTAAGTTTTTCGTCGTAATTCTGCAATTTTAGAACATTTCAAGCTTACCACTTTTGTGGCGATCAAGGCTTCCGAAAGTACAGGCGGCGCCCCAGTGCACTCAAAGCTATAATCAACACCCATTCCATTAGTCATCTCCTTTATCAATTCTGAAATTGGTTTATTTGATTCTTTTGGATTTATAAAATCTGTCATTCCAAAAGCTTCTCCATTGTCTTTTCTCAACGGGTTATTGTCTATCCCAATTATTTTAGCCGCCCCTTGCATTCTAGCTCCAGCAATGGCCTGCAATTACAAATTACATATAATATTATTTGCTTTTGAAACAATTGTGACATTCCACATTTCTTGTAAAGATTTTGAGTTATGTCCTTATAAATAATGGCTTTTTGGGTGTCCTTTAATATATGCAAATAACAAAATCGTCAAAAGTCAGGGTATTTGGGAGTTAATGTTTTTTTTTTTCATTTTGCAATAACATACGTACCCCTAATCCAACAGCACCAAGACCAAAAACAGCAACAGTTGATCCCTTTTCAACTTTAAATTCCTTCCAAGCTGAACCAAATCCAGTAGTGTAGCCACATGAAAGGAAACTAGCATGTGAAAGATCTATGCAACTTGGATCAACTTTGACAACATAATTGGCATCAGAAACCATATATTCAGCCATTGTGGAACATGAAAATATGTGATATAATTTTTGGCCTCTTATGGACATTCTTGAAGTACCATCCGGCATTAACCCATCTAGTATTGATGGATATTTTAGGCATAAATTGGTGATTCCTGATATGCAGTTTTCACACTCTTTGCATTCTCCAATATAAGTTGGAATCACAACATCTCCTTCTTTTACTTCTTTCACATCATCTCCAACACTCTCCACCACCCTGCAATTGCAAGATAAAAGAAAAAAAATGACCTAATTTATGCATACGGATTAAGTGATACGTCCCTCCAATTATATATAAAGAAACAAATACTTACCCGACACCTTCATGTCCAAGAACACGAGGATAAAGAGGCTGAAAAATAGAATAGAAGTATCAATATATCCATTTTGATAATCAAGTGACTTGAAAAAATAAATAGTTGATACTAATAAATAGTAATTACCTCTGGCAATCCTTCAGAAAATAAGATATCAGTGTGACAAACACTAGCATAAAGCATTTTAACTCTAACTTCAGTTGACTTTGGAGGCTCTACTTGTATCTCTTCCACCTTTAATGCCTCTCCTAGACCCCAACATACCACAGCTGCAAAAAAAAAAATCATCAAAATAACACTAATGGTGTATTTACTACATTACAAAAATACGATTTTTTAGCGTTGCCAAAGGTCGACATTAAAAGAGGTAAAAGTCGACGCTAAAAGTTTTGGAGTCGAATTATGGCGATGCAGAAAATTGACGCTAAAAACTGGTTGCGAAAGATTTTAGCGTCGACAACAAAAATGTCGACACTAAATCTATTAAAAATTATTAAAAAAATAAATATTATTAAAATATATTTAATTATCAATAATTACATTAGTGTCGAATAAGCTTAGGTGACGCTAAATCTTTGTAACGAAATTTCCCTAACTGTCCTAAAAAAATATGGGACCCACCAAAGAGCCCACCTAACCGACCATGAATGGGACCCCACACTTAAATCCTAAATCACCCAATGGTGGGCCTAAGCCCACATAATAATTCATATTTATAATTCTATAAATTATTGTAATTAATGTGACTTGAACTCTTGAGGTCAAGAGTTCAAAGTGTAGCATAGTTATCACTAGGCTATGACCAGTTTATTATAACAAGATGTACAGAATAATATATATGTTTGCGCGTATAATGCACATAAATATCATCACATATTTATAATTAATAATAATAATTATTATTAAAGGATTTTTAGCCTCACCAAAAATAGGTGACGCTAAATATATACATTTTAGCGTCGCCAACTTCATAGGCGAAGCTTATTATTATTATTATTATTTTAGCGTCGCCTATGTTTTTGGCGACGCTAAATGTAATAAATTTATTGTCGCCAAAAATAGGCGACGCTAATTAATAATAATTATTAATTATCATTAGCGTCACCAATAAATTTATACATTTTAGCGTCGCCTATTGATATTATTATTATTATTATTATTATTAATTATAATTACAGGTATTTTAAAGTCACCTAAAAAATCGATGATAAATGTATTACATATAGCATTGCCAAATTCATAGGCGACGCTAAAATTAACATACAGCGTCACTAATAAGTTCGACGCAAGATCTTGTTACTTTTAGCGTTGTTTTTTTTTGGCGACATTAGATGATATATTTAGTAACGATTTTCGTGACGATGCTAAATCTTTGGACGTTAAAGTTCTTTTTTCTTGTAATGCTAATTGTCAGAAGAGTGTGGTCATGAATTTGAGAACGGAGAGTGAGAGTCTCATTCCCACCACTCAAAATGGAATGAGTTCATTCCCAATATAAAATGGGTAATTATAATCTTACACCTAACTAATATTTGATATTTTTATCCATAATAAGATAATAATTAATTAACAATTGAGTAGTTAATACATTAATAAATAATAATAATTCATTATCAGGCAACAAATAATAAGAAATGAAATAATAATTTATAAGTAATTAATTAATATGTTATTTGAATCAATGATATTTTTTAACTTGTTAACAATTCATTGAGATTATTAAATAAAGTGAATACTAATTGATTCCATTTAGAAACTAAATAATTTATTGATTCTGATTCCAGTCTATTTCAATTTGATCATTTTCCAATTACGAATTTAAAACGCACCTTAAAATTTAAGAAAAATGAAACCCATTCCATAAAATTGCTTTTTCTATCCATGCATTAGTCACATTATGTTATATCAAAAGCTTTTTACATGTCTCTGCATGTTTTGGCCTGTGACTTGCCCATTTCATAAAGTGCTGGATGGGGACTAGTGATTGTTGATTTTAGAACTTCAAACTATTATGTAGAGTTGACATTTGAACTTAGAGGTCCATTTTATAGTGTTACAAATTCATTGGATTTGTATATATATTAATTAAAGGGTGTGGAAATTTTAACTTAAATTTATACTAATCGAGTGATAAATATTTCAAATTAAAGTAGTATTTAATGAGATAAATTCATTCATCATTTCATTGATTTAAATCAATGATTAGATGTTGATATCTAAATTTAAGTTAAAATTTTCCCACCCTTATTTAAATATGCAATTGCAATGGAACAAGCACTTTATTTGGTGTCATATAGAGACAGTCCTAGATGAAATAATAAAATATATGACATGGATTAAATAAATATATGCGCGCGCGTATAATGCACAAAAATTTTATTATTATTATTATTATTATTATTATTTAGCGTCGCTTATGTTTTTGGCGATGCTAAATGTAATAAATTTAGTATCGCCAAAAATAAACGACGCTAAGTAATAATAATTATTAATTATTGATCTTTAACCTATCCCATATATATAAACACACAAAGATAAAAAATAAAATAAAATAAAGCCCTTTATGTAAAATTAATTTCTTTTCAAATTTTTGTATAATTTCGGCAAAAAAATCTTTACATACTTTCCAAATATATATATATATATAACAATAATATTAACAGCTTTTACGTACCTTTGCATGTTATGGCTTGTGAATTGCTCATTTTTTTTAATTGTTGGGGACTTGAAAATTTCAGTAGATGTAGAGTTGAGCTTTGGATCGAATCCAATTTAATAGAGTAGCAAATTGATTGGATTTGTAGTCTCAAATTATTTTATTGCATACTATTATGGACTTTTTTGTTTTAAGTACATAATCACGTTTTCTCATTTATTTGTTTACATATATATAATGCATTAAAAATTCAAATTATTTGGTCTCATTTGTAGCCCATTCGAGATGCTATAAATCCAGGATAATGACTCATGAGGTTCTTTTTTTGTTAGATTTTTTGGGCGAATTCTCTTATAATCTTGAGTTATTTAGTTAATTCTTGTATTTTTTAAAAATTACCTAAAATACTGTTAAGGAAATTTGAATATTTGAATTTGTAATTAGGTTTTATCTTATCTTAGTTTATTAGTAAAGTTTGAATATTACTATAGATAATGATACTTCTTGTACTTCAAGACATGTACAAAGAAATACAAATTGTTAGTTTTATTTTTATTAGCAATGTTCCTAACAAAATAAGTTTAATTGAGTTGTAATAAGTCTTGAAGAACTTGGAGCAATTGGACTGGTATTTTGTAAAGCTAGAGCAATTTCGTTAATGCTGAGTTCGTTGAAGCGTTCGAACGTGTGGCGTTAGTGTCACGTTCGCTGTTGGATTCGAACGAAATATTTCAGAGAGCAAACGTTTATGGTGCGTTCAAGTAAGTGTTCGAATGAAACATTCCAAAGAGAAAACGTTCGTGGTGCGTTCAGAGAGCACACATTCGTACGCGTTCGAGTGGCGTTTGAATGCTCCTGCGGAACTGAGTTATTTTGGACGCGTTTTTAACCTAATTTTGTATTGGGAAGCCTCTATTTTTACTATACCTATATAATTAAAAAAAAAAGCCACATTTCCTCGTGGTTGAAAACATAATACGTTGAGCCAATAACTTACATACCTTTTCAACCTTCATGTTCCTCACCTTAAAGACTCTTTTGAATCTCTTGTCTTCGTTTCCCTGGTGATTGAGATCTTTGTTAATTAAACCATCAACACAAATCAAATCCAATTTCTTAAACCTTCAGAGTTCTCAAGGAGGAATATTGGCAATCCGATTTCCGGCATTCAGAGTTGCAGAGTTGATTCACTCGGAGACTTCAGAGGTTCTGAAGAAAATCGTAGGATACGGGCTTGAGGAGTTCTTCAAGTTCTTGCAGTCTAGAGGTACTAGAGTCGGTGGAGTTGCCACCATATGTCTTTTACCAAAATTGTAAGTTTTTCTCTTTATAGTGGATTTGGACTGGTAGCCAAGATACCCGGAGTGGTTTTTTACTCGCACGAGTTTTCCACTTCGTCACCAAATTACTGTGTTGATTTGTGTGGCTGAATTATTTTCTGCATTGTTTTAATATTCTGAATTAATATTTTATTGCTGTTAGAATAAAGATGCTTGTTGGGAAATCCATAGTAACAATAATTAGGACTTGTCTTGATTATTGTGTTAAATTCCGCATAGGGTCAGAACCTTGGATAATTACGAACTTTCAATTGGTATCAGAGACTGAACTCGATCTTTGACCCGTTTAACTATGGAACATAGTCAACCACTTAACTGTCCCCCATTCTTTGATGGTTCAAAGTATTTACATTGGAAGGTTCGTATGAGAGCATTCCTTAAATCCTTATATGAGAGGGTCTGGATGAAAGTTGAGTATGGGTGGAAACCTCCCGTGGTTATAGTTGATGGGTTCTCTTCCCCTAAAGACAAACTGACCTGGACCAAAGATGAATTCGACGCAAGCAATAGGAATAACAAGGCAATTAATGCCATACATGATGTCGTGTGCTCAACTGAATTTAGCAGAATCTCTAAATGTGAGATAGCCAAGGATGTTTGGGACATCCTACAGACTGTGCATGATGGCACACTGTCTGTTAAAAATAATAGACTCTAGGATCTTGCTACTAGTCGCCATAATGAAGGATGATGAGACCTTTGATGAATTCTATGTTGAGATTAACCATATCATTAATTCAAGCTTTAACCTAGGTGAGAGTATCCTTACCAGTAGGATAGTTAGGAAAATCCTTAAACCTCTGTCTGATAAGTTCCTACCCAAGATCACCATCATCGAGGAGAGTAATGACCTTGATCAGCTTAAATTAGATGACCTCGTAGAAAAACTACAAGTTTATGAAAGGAAACTTCCTAGTTATAAAAGCTAAAAACTATAGCGATGAAAATCGTGAAGGAAGTTGTTCATGATCCGTCAAGTGATGATGATGATACCCTCACAGACCAGGATCTAACCATGTTTGCAAAGAAGTTTAAAAAATTTCTTAAGCTGAAGATGAGTGGTCGTAGCAGCAGTGATAAGGATAAAGAAGATAAGCATAGAGAGAGTAGGCATAGTGGGAGAGAGTCTATAGAGGATAGGGGTAGCAAACTCTATGGTATTCAATGCCATGAGTGTGAAGGGTATGAGCACGTTAGATATGAGTGTCCTACATACCTAAATGCTAAGGACAAGAAAGCCATGACAACCTCTCTTAGTGATTCAGAAAGTGATTATACTTCTGATGAGTCTTCTAAAGACAAGAGCAATTTTATGGCCTTTACTGCTAGCGTGTCTGGTGAGAGAAAGGATAATGTTAGTGATGTTGATTCGAAACTCTCTCACAATGAGTCTGTAGATGATGATAGTTTTCAGGTAGCTTATGCTGAACTATTTAATGAGAGTCTAGATATCAAAAATGAGAATATATAGGTCAATAAGAGGCTGAAGAAAGTAGATCTAGAAAAAATGAATCTCAAGCTAAGTTTGAACACATCCTTGTGATGATTGATGACCTCGAGGAGAGGAATAGAGGTCTAGTTGATAGAATCAAAACTTTAGAAACTGAACTTGAAGACACTAGAACCTAGTTGTCTGTATTTTCTAGTGGGAATAAAAAACTAGATTGCATGTTAGAGATTAGCTTTGAGCCTAAATGCGATAAGACGTCATTATCTAGAACTGTGTTTGTCCCTCATAAACATGACTTAGGCAAGAAGTCTATTGAGTGTAGTCATGTGATTCCTCATGATCTTCCTCGTCTTGTGACACAACCTCGATCTAGAGGTGTGGTGGGTAAACCTCGCTCATCCGAGGTTTGTGCATGTTTGCCATCACTGTGGCAATGCATGACACATTAGGCCTAAGTTCTTAATGCTGCACAAACAAAAGAAAATGCATAAGAGTGTTTCATCTATATTTGAATATTCAAATCTAGTTTCTCAGGTTTCTGTGCTAACAAAACTAACGCATTCCCTTAGTAAGAAACTTGTTGTATTGACTAGGAACTCTCAAGTGGAAGAGATACCTAAGAAAGTTTGGGTGAGGAAGCATGATGACTTCTCATCCACTTCCGAGTGCCTTGATCATAGAAGGCATGATATGAGTGTACTTCGATGTAACTCATGTTAGAAGTTGTATTTTATTTTCCCATTGCATGTGTGTGTGCATGTGTTTTACATTTTTACAGGTTTATTTTTTTCACTGTAATATGGGTTTGTGTGTCTTGTTTTTATTATATATTCCTTGGTATATAGAATGGAAACCCGAACATAAATTTCATAGCCGATTCTAAATGGACGGTAGTATGATCTGTACTCGGGATATAACTCCACGTATTATTGGATATTGACAAGTCATGGTGTGTCGTTATATTTTTTTTTTGGG
>SKCR01049206.1:0-90944 GCA_019454045.1 Zanthoxylum bungeanum
TGTTCTTTGCAGCTACTTGACTCATGGAGGGACCTTGCTGAAGGTAGCTTTACCATGAGAGTTGGGACAGTGGATGTTGTTTCAGTAAAAACAGTGGGAGATTCCAAGTTAAACTTTAATAATAGTTATTTATGTTTAAATGGTGTGCTATATATTCATGGTTTTCACAGGAATTTGAATTCTGTAACAAAACTTATGGAATGTGGTTTTTCTATTTCATTTAATAATAAGTTCGTTATTATTAGTAGAAATGGATTAAAGATATGCACAGGAAACTCCAAAAATAATCTATATGTATTAAGGCCGTTAATGCATGAATCTCTGCTTAATACTGAAATGTTTAAGATTGAAAGATCTAAAACTAAACGGCAAAACATTTCTCATGATGAACCTATTTATGGCACCTTATACTTAGTCACATTAACCTTGACCGGATAGATTGACTAATTAAGAATGGAGTTTTAAATCAGTTAAAAATCGATACTTTACATGTCTGTGAATCCTGTCTAGAAGGAAAAATGACCAAGAGACCTTTTACTGGAAAAGGGATAAGAGCCAAAGAAACACTTGAGCTAATAGATTCAGACGTTTGCGGACCGATGAATGTAAAAAGCACGAGGTGATTTTGAATACCTCGTCACTTTCATTGACGATTATTCCAGATATGAGTATGTTTACCTAATGCAACACAAGTCATATACATTTGAAAAGTTCAAAGAGTATCGTGCTGAGATTGAGAACTAGTTAGGTAAAAGCATCAAAATTCGACAATCAGATCGTGGAGGAGAATACCTTGATAGAGATTTCGAGGAATGCTTAGTTGAGCATGGAATTGTTTCATAGCTCACGGCATCTGGAACACCACAGCAAAATGTTGTTACAAAAAGTAGAAATCGGACCCTAATAGACATGATGAGATCAATGTTTAGTTATAGAACTCTACCTAGTTCATTTTGGGGGTATGCATTGCAAACTGCAATGTATATCCTGAATGTAGTTCCTTCTAAGTCTGTTTCTAAGACTCCCTTAGAGTTGTGGAATGGTCGTAAAGCTAGTTTGCGACATTTCCCCATATAGGGGTGTCCAGCACATGTGCTAAAGAATAAGATTACTAAGTTGGAACCACATTCACAAGTGTGCCTATTTGTAGGCTATCCTAAGGAAACTAGAGGTGGATTCTTTTATAGTCCAGAAGATAATAAAGTATTTGTGTTGACAAATGCTACATTTCTTGAGGAGGACTATATGAGAGAGTTCAAACCTTGAAGTAAAATGTTACTTGAGGAGTTACTTGATGGTACGACCAGTACACCATTATCAAATATTGACAAAGACATTACACCTTCTACATCTGAAAGTCAGATGCAAATTTATCAGGATACCATACCACCTAGACGTAGTGGGAGGGTTGTAAGACAACCTGAACGCTATCTAGGAAATGGTGAGGTGCAAGTTGTTACATTCTGTGATGGTATAGATGATCCATTGACCTATCGTATTGCAATGGAAGATACTGATAAAGAGGAATGGCTCAAAGCCATGAACCTCAACATGGAGTCTATGTATTCTAACTCAGTTTGGGAACTTGTAGACCAACCTGATGGAGTAAAACCTATAGGTTGCAAATGGATCTACAAGAGAAAAAAAGGAATAGATGGGAAAGTACAGACTTTCAAGGCTAGGCTAGTGGTAAAGGGTTATACCCAAAAGAAGGGGGTTGACTATGAAGAAACTTTCTCGCCAGTAGTGATGCTTAAATTCATCAGCATTCTTCTTTCCATTGCCGCATATTATGACTATGAGATTTGGCAAATGGATGTTAAGACTGCATTCTTGAATGGTAATCTTGATGAGAGTATCTATATGGTACAACCAGAGGGATTCATTACCCAAGGTCAAGAGCAAAAGGTTTGCAAGTTGCAAATGTCCATTTATGGACTTAAGCAAGCATCTAGATCTTGGAACATAAGGTTTGATAATACGATCAAGTATTTTAACTTTGAACAGAACATCGATGAGTCTTGTGTCTACAAACGCATCATTGATGGGAAAATGGTTTTCCTTGTGTTATACGTCAATGATATTTTACTCATTGGGAATGATGTAAATATATTATCGGACGTAAAACTCTGGCTAGCTAACCAATTCTAAAAGAAAGATTTGGGAGAGGCAAGTTATGTACTTGGGATCCAGATCATTCGGGATCGCAAGAAACGACTGTTAGCAATGTCTCAAGTAACCTATATCGACTAGATTCTTGTGCGATTTGGTATGCAGAAATCAAAGAAAGGTAATTTACCTTTCAGACATGGAATTCATTTGTCTAAGGAACAGTCTCCTAAGACACCTCAAGAAGTTGATGAGATGAGACATATACCCTATTCTTCAGCAGTTGAAAGTCTTATGTATGCTATGTTATGCACGAGATCGGACATCTGTTTTGTAGTGGGAGTAGTCAGTAGGTTTCAATCCAACCTAGGATTAGATCATTGGGTAGTGGTGAAATATATTCTCAAGTATCTTTGGAGAACGAGAAATTATATGCTTATATATACAAGTCAGATATGATTCTGAGAGGATATACAAACTCTGATTTTCAGACGGATGTCGATTTTAGGAAATCAACATCTGGATCAGTGTTCACCTTAGGTGGTGGGGCTATAGTATGGAGGAGCATAAAGCAATCTTATATTGCTGACTCCACCATGGAGGCTGAATATGTAGCAGCTTGTGAAGCAGCTAAGGAAGAAGTCTGGCTCCATAAGTTCTTGGCAGATCTGGAAGTTGTTCCAGATATGGATAAACCACTCACACTTTATTGCGATAATAGTGGTGCAATGACGAACTCCAAAGAACCAAGAAGCCACAATAGAGGTAAGCATATTGAGAGGAAATATCACCTCATCAGGGAGATAGTGCAGAGAGGTGATGTTGATGTCACGCAGATTCCATCTGCATACAACCTAGCTGATCCATTTACAAATACCTTATCGGCTAAAGTGTTTGAAGGTCACCTAAAGGTTTTAGGATTACATGACATGTCCCATTTGCTCTAGTCCAAGTGGGAGATTGTTGTGATTTATGTCCTATAGCTATATGTATTGTAAAACTGAATTGATTATTATAATAATAATAAATACATTATTCATTTTTATCAAAGTTGTTTGATTTATATCACATATTGTCCAACTGTCTTGTTTACCTTGATTACTATTGTACCTTCAGACTTAGTGTATATTTGATGCACAAGAGGATTTAAGTCTAGAGTTAGTAATCTAAAGAGTCCGTAGAGAGCAAACAAATAGGGTATTTTGTTTGTGGTTTATCTATAGCTGCAGTCCATTCTATACTTATATGACAACCTTGATCCGGGATCGTTCATTTAGTGACATGGGAATGGAGGCACCTTGTATGATGAGAACATATAGGACTGACTCAGATAAATACAAATTTCTTTTAATATCTGTTAACCGAAGAAATTTATTTTATCTAATAGATGGTCATATATTGATTCGATCTTAATCCTGAGTGTACTACGAACTCCTACATGACAGACTATATCTTTTGATTTACTATGGTGAGGTTGGTGTTGCACTCCCGACCAATAACTACGTATTTTGGGGATATGGTTTGCTGTGTAGCTGGGAACGTTTTAAATATATATGGAATTCACTCATTCTTACGTGAAGTAGAAGAATATCTTTTTTAAGAGTTGATTCGAGACTTGAACAATTTGAGCGCTCAACTTTTCTATTGCGAATAGAAAGTTTTATATTCATAATTGTTATGAATTAATTGTTCATTATAGAATAAATGGTGCTTAAGAGACAAAATATTTAGAGGGGTTTAACAGACTTTTGACTCGGCTCTATTTATGAGATATTCGTGAAAGGCTGTATCCATATGTAATGACGATATCGATTGACACCGAAGATGTTTGGTTTTATTTTATCCATCTACGGTAATGGGAGTTCAACTTCGAGTTTTTAGTGGAATAACGCGAAGTTAATAATTTATAATATTTGATTAAAGAGTTTAATTAATATTTCGGAATTATTGAAGCTCGGAACTGTAGGTCCATTAGGTCCCCGTGCTAGCTCGATTAACTGTAGCAAACCTAATATAATTAGATTGCCTAATTATATGCTCACATTATATTTATATATTATTAATGAGATTAATAATATTTATTGTCAAAAATGAAAACTATGTTAAATTAGTTTAACTTAATGTTTTCTAGAATTATTTGATTATAATATAATCAAGTCTTGATTATGAGATGATGAAGTTAGTAATAATTATGAGATAATTACTACAACATAATTGAAGGTAAATAAATCATTATTAAGATATTGATTTTTATTTACCATTGGAGACAAAACCATATGACTTACCATGTCATCCAAGCAATTATGTCTATTAGGTGGCTTGTATACACCTAATATATTTGTCATTAGCTTATGCATTTTATGCTTTGGTATGGCCTCCACATTTATGTATTTTCCATTGAAAGAAAGCATTAGATGCTTAATGACAAAGTCCTTGTTTTTAGCTTAATATTTCTTATGTTTTGGTATATCATTCACATTTTTATGTTGGCCATTGCAAGAAAGCATTAGATGTTTAATGACAATGTTAGTTGGCTTGTGTAGGAGAATATAAACTCTACCATTTCTCTCACTTCTAAGGTGAACACTTTGCATTCATTCTCACAAATGTTGTGAGAAAGAATTGAGAGAAAATAGCGAGAGTTCTAGTATTAACAAGTGTTATGAAATTCCTAAAGCCAAACACCTTTGTGACATCTTAAATCTCTAAATAGTTTAGAGGTTTAATCTTTGTGAGTGAAACTCACACTTCGGTTTGTTGATTTCGAGTCATAGTTCGGAAGATCGAATGGTTGATCTAAGTTTTGGACATCAAAAGGATTGATCTTGGCTACTACAACAAGGGAGAAGGCAAAGAAAATTTTAAAGATCCATACCGGACCAGTGCCACCACAAGCAACTTCCGCCGCGCTAAGGAAAATCGTTTCCTACAGTTATTGTTATTGTTTTTCTAATAAGAATTTGGAAAATAGCATGATTAATACTAACATGTACATACCATCAAACTTAAAACTTGCATTGTCCTCAATTTAATATAAGCGTAAAGAAATAAAAGAGAGGAATAACACTACTATACATGAAGTTGATCAGCCTTCTACTGGTCGGAATTTGGCTACGTAGGCTGTATATGTTGCGTTAGTACCTGCATAAATAAACATGCATACTATTAAACACGCAAATATCACACAATAAAATAAAACTAAAGTAAAGAAAACTAAAATTAAACACGTGGGTTGTCTCCTCGCTAGCGCTAAGTTTAACGTCTCCAGCCAGACGGTCTTTGAAGATTTTCCTTCAATGTGTCTCTGGATGTCCTATATAGGACAATGCAATGTGCATTAATGTTCAAACGTCTCTTCCAAAACTGAGGTGGCAACTAGAATTCTTTTCCACTCAGTGCCCATGCCACATTCTTCAACCTTTTAACTCTATGGGGTATTGAAAGGAATGATAGACTATTAGGAGGTCTCGTATGATGTTTGACTTTGAATGATTGTACCATTTTGTCAAGCTTATGAGTGGTATCCATGATGTTATCTTCCTCATGTTATGATGTGTCCTTTTGTATCATCAAATTTTCAATAGGCTCACACAGTTGCTCTTACCTAACTCCTTATTCCATCACTCTCTCATTGATGCACCTTCAAATTTCTTCATCTAGCTCTTTATCAAACATATGCACAATGTATACTTCAAGATTGTCAATTTATTAGTAAAAAGTTGATGTATCATGATCATAATCATTTGATATATTTGTCCCTAAGCTCTCATCTTGCTTTATTGGTGTGGAGGGTTAGCTAATCTATTTATGTCTCCTCATAAATGCAATCATTAAATGAAGGGTTATTTAGATCAATTTGAGACTCTGATTGTTCGGGCTCTTGATAGGATACATCTTACTCCTTAAACGGCTTCCCATTTCTCCATATTATGGTGTTCTTGTGAATCTCTTGACTCCTGAGGGCTTCTTCAGTGTCATCTGATAGTGTTCATTGAGGTATGTAGCTCTGGTTATTGGCTAGTTGTCTCAATTAGTCTTCCAAGCTCTTTAAGGATGTTGCCCGACTCTAAAAGATTGCATCAAATTTAGCTTCCCATTTCTTGAGCATGTCAATGATCTATTCCTCCATGAATGGTTATGGTTCTTGAGGAAATTCATGCGCTAGTGGTGGAAAAAAAGGACATAATAGTTCAATGGGATATGTTGGACCTTCATTGTTTTGACATGTAAAATTCGGATGGTTTTACCAACCTAGATTATAATTGAACATGTAATGATCACTAAGGTGATCACCCCCACATATCTCACATCTCATCGTTATTCTATGAAATACTTGAGCATATATCGCGTTACTTCTCTCTGAATTCCATTGATAGTTGTTGGCCTGGACATGGCCTCAGAAAATTGGACGGTGTCTCACCGACATGGGTTTTGTATCACCTCTTATAACTCTTAATGTCTCTTTCACCCACCGGTGCTTCATTACTTCGACCACCTGAAATAAAAGAAAAATAAAAAGAAAGATAAAAAAGAAAGACAAAAAAAGGGGAGAGGTGTTTAACTAAACAAGTAGATTGTTGTCATAATATTAATAAAGAAAAATAAATTAAATCCTTGGCAACAGCGCCAAAAACGTGATCGCGATTTTATAAATCTAGCACATAAACGCACGTATCGCTCAAGTAATACAGTGACAGTTAGTCGGATGTCGAACCCACATAGACTTATATTTCTCTTATTAATATCAAGATTAACCTACTTAACTTACACTAAACTATTGAGGAGAATATTTGATTTAATGATTTAAGTAAATAGTAAATGAAAAGCAAATAACACACGTTAGGAAGACCTTATGGATAGAAGAACCTAAGGTTGCAACTTCACCTAAGCAACGTAATGTGTCCAGATATTTTTCATTCAATTGGGTTGTCGTTACTAATTATTAACCTAGAATGCTAAATTAATCACAAGCCTCTTTAGATGGTTAGATGAAAATATTCAGAATAAATCAATTAATTATATGTATATGTTAATTAAATTAATCTGAATTTATTAAGGTCAGGTTCTAATATTGGCTATGTATGCCCTTTAGATATATGTCTATCATGCAAGGAAATATATTCAACGAATAAATCACACGCTATTATTCTCATGGAAATCCTAATTTTCTCCATCGAGTTCCTAAAGATTTACCTAGATTATTCTATTATTGTCTAAACAAATAAAATATACATTCAAGCATAGAGAATAATAAATAATCAATAACAATCCCAAAAGAATAAAAATATGTAAATAATTAATTAAACATATTTTGGATCTATTACAACCCTAGATTTAATGAATTAATCACTCATAATATTTAATAAAAACAAGATAATCACTATTTCAAGTCAAAAACTCATAAAATATAAGGCTAAAGAGAAAAGGGAAGAAAGAGGCTCTCATTTGCAATCTTCGACTTCAAACTCCACCTCCTATTGAAGCACTCATTCTAGCATTGCTCTAGGCATTCTTCTATATTCTAGAGGCTCCAAAATATGTTATGAGGTTTGATTATAGGTTTTGGAACGAACTTATACTTATATACGAGGTCAATGAGGTATTTCCTCTTAAAAAATCAGAATCAGGGCGAGTTGGGGATGATTTTGGATGCGCGTCGTGACTTTCTTCATCCAGATTGGCGTGCGTCGTGAAACTTATGCCTTGGGGTCGCGATGCGCCAATTCAATTAAGGCATAATGGCATTTTTGACATTCTGTGCAAATTGTGTTCATGCACGTGTCTCGACGTGATTCCAGTATCGGGACGCTCGTTTTGACTTTGAAATACATCCTGATTTGCTCCGTATATTATCGTTTTCATCCATAGTTGAATCCATTGAATCATGATATTATTTCGACCTACCAAACACACCCAAAATACATCAATTTGTTCATATAGTTCGATATCACCCAATAAAAAATTAAGATAAAATGACGGGAAATATGTGTATTATAATCGCTTATCATCTCTACAAATGAAAACCGTGAACTCATAAGAGATTGTGTGGAAACTTTTTTCAGGATACAATGAAAAGTGTTTTTGTTGATTTGTGATTCAATCAATCACAACCTAAGAATGCTTTTTTTTTTTAATGATTTGAAGTAATAAAGAGACGAGTAAGTAATTTTGAATATGTTATTCATTGATTTTTTTTTTTAAAAAAATATTTTATGAAAATCACGAGTCACATTAAAGAGACAAAATTTATTACAAATAGATGTAACTTTTCTTTTCAAAATCAGAAAATGGATTCTGGAAATCGCAATCGCAATCTCGTTCGAATGAGAAATTACGTCATTCGAATGAGATCCTTAGGAATGCATACTCGATAGGCTTTATATCGACCATTCGAATGACTAAAAGGTCCGTTCGAAGGGTCTATATAGAAAATAATCTAGACACCTCGCTCGAACTACCAGAAGGTCTGTTCCCCAATTAGTCAGTGTAAGGCAATATTCAAAAATAATAAGTATTAAAAAAAATTCCTACAAAATTATCCCATTTTCACTCCTAAAGTTAGTGAAAATCCGAAGATTTTATAACACTTTTTAAATAATCATTTTCCCATCCATTGTTATAAAAGTGTATATTTTTCCATTTGAAGTTATAAAAATTTATCATTTTCCACCTAAAATCTTGTTAAAATTATAAATTTCCCAATCCTAAAAAAGTGAAAATTGATACAATTTTAAAACATCATATGGAAAAATGATAAGATAAAAAGTATTATAACAATTTCAGACTTTTGCTATATTTAGAATGGAAATAAGATAATTTCCTTTATAAAATGGAACTAGATATATATAGACCCATGTGTTTCTGTATTTTTTATTTCCCAAAAAGAGAACAAAAGATAGGTAACACTGCTCAAAGCCGGTTTAGACCGCCGAGTTAAGGCTACTGTTTTATTAAATAGAGTCGTTTATCGAAGTAAGAGTGTGAAATTCTAATTCTTTCGAGTATTTTTAATACATTTCAATATCCCTTTATATATGAATAAGATCATAATGAAATACATGGAATACAAAAAAAAAAAAAAAAAAAAACATACATGAATCTTGTAGAAATTATGGTACATTGTACATATCGATATGTGTAAAAATTCATTATATCATAAACATTGATTAAAGTGAATTGTAGATATCGAAATGTAAGGAAATCCTATACATCAAAAATATTAATTAAAGTATGTTCTAGATATCGAGATATGTGAAAATACAATTTATCATAAATATTGATTAAAGTGAATTGTATATATCGAGATGTGTGAAAATTCAATATATTATAAATATTAATTAAAGTGAGAAATTAAATATAATTTTATCCACATGTCAGCACCAGATGAAATAGGGGAAAAAAATATATACAACAAGTATAATATGATATGATATGCTATGATATGATACTCTTTTTAAAACTTCAGTGATTCTGGCCGACGAATCATGCACATGGTGACTGCGGGGTATTTATGCTAATGTTATTCCATTTTAGGCCTTTGTTGTATTCTTCTACATATTCATGCAAGTTTGGTTAGGTCTTTTCTGTATATTCATGTAACCTTACTTGTACCTTGATGTATTATTTTATATTACATTGTTTAGTGACCTATTTTGCTGCTTTAGAGGGCGTAATTAGTCATGTTTCATTTATTATTATTTACATTTAATAACATCACTTTATTCCCAACAACCTTATCATTAACTAGTAACCACCTCCTTAATTCTAAACCACCAATGACTAATATTACTATTCTACAATTACCACAAGTATTAAATGAACAGTAACGTTCAACATTTTTTGGACTCGAGTATAAACAACCTCTGAAGGAAAAAAATGATTATCTTTAAGTGTTTATTTTTTTTAGAATTTTCGACGCTAAAGGCTAGTTGAAGGAAAAGTTTTATCATCGAAAATCAACCCGCGACGCTAAATATTTATGTGTCGCCTATTTGTCGTCGTCAAAACCCATAATAGATGACGATATGTAGCGTCGCTAAATATCTAATTTATTTAGCGTCGAAGTTTGCCTTGTCGACTCCAAATTAAGACTTGGAGATGCTAATTTTTTTAAATTTTATTAGAAAATAAAATATTATTAATATATATAATTAATCGGTAATTATATATATTTTAATAATATTTTTTTAATTTTTAAAATGAAATTAAAATAATTATTATATATATATATATAATAAAAGTTTTATTCCATAAAAAAATCATGTAGGACGATCGGTCAAGGTAGGTGCTGCATTTGTCGGAACTAGAGTAACTGTGGAGGTTGATCATACACCAATACTCTGAGCAAGCGATCTATTCACAAGCACCTGCAAGCTCGATATTTCTCGATCGTGCTCTTGCTTCTACCTCTGCATCTCTTCATTATGCATCTCCATTCGGTCTTGAGTCAGCTTCAACTGCTCCCTCAAGATAATGACTTCCTCTAAGGAGCTGGACTATCGAAAAGTAGCCCCCGCAGCCTTCCGACAAGTGCCAAGTAAGCCTTTACACCAGCGGAAGTAGAGAACAAATGAGAAAGATTGCCAGAGAATACTTTAAAGAAAGTTTACTTTTATTACTTAAGCTTAATTCACAAGAGACGGCTTGAAATGCTTCGATTTCTAACTTTTTAGGCATTTTTCTAGTTTCCTACAAATGATGCCTTTCACCCCTATTTATAGGCAACTTCTCTTTAAATGAGTGTTGGAAATTTATTCTCATAGAATTTTCCACTAAAATATCTAGATATTTACATATATAATTTATCTCTACCTATAATATTTTACAACATGATTTAGATATTTATACCCTTTGAATATTTAGGAGGTTCTATAAACTTGTCTATCATTCTATAGGTTTCTAAAACCTTCCATAAACTTCTAGAACCTTCAATAGGATTCTAGAACCTTACAAATGATTCAAAATTATTCTTTAACTTTTCCGAACCCAGATCCTTCCAAAACCTTCCAGATCCTTTCAGAACCTTCAGGGACTCTTTAGATAACTCTTGAATATTCAGGGAACTTTTGGTTTCCCCTATGTTTAGCCTTCAATGTAGAACTTTATTGTTTATAGGGCTGGAGAATCTGACGGATCGTGACATCCTCTCCTACCTAGCTTGGCGTCGCCCTCCGCGCATCATCTTCCCAAAACTTTGTAATGTGGTTCTGGAACTGCCATAAATGATCCTCTCGTTCCATACTGGCCTCGCTATCCGGTTGTCCTTTCTACTTCACTAAGCACTCTTTGTAGCTTGGTAGGATGCATGTCATTGGAACTACTCGATGGGCTAGGATCATGTCTATATATTTGTCACGAGAAACAGTTAATGTTGCGAGCAAATTGTGTTTATACTTCCAAAGTATCCATACACAATTAATTAGCCTAATTTCAACAAGAAACTATATTATTATGTATCTAATACATAATTCATCACTATATGTCTCACTAATGATAACTCACTCATAAAAACACAGCTTTGGAGAATATCAAACTTATCTATCAAGGTTGATTCAAAGTTCCAATCTACTTCTCCTTGTTGAAATATTGTGGATATCTTCCAAATTTAGCAAGCTTGACTTCAAGATCCAATTTTGATTCCAATGCTAGCAAGCTTTACTCCAAAATCCAATCTTGATTTCTCCTAGTCGAAACATTGTAGAAATCTTCCAAAGCTTCTCTAAACACTTCTTCAACTTGGACTAATTTCTATAACTCTTGCTTGTTTTCAGCTTTCTCAAACTTAATTAAAATCTTGCTCAAGCTTGCTATCTATAGCAAAACATAGGTAATTTTTAATTAATAAAAGTTCTAATAAACTTTTATATGAGCTTAATCTAATTTGTCCAAATATGTATAATTAGGTGTGACTAATCACCTTTGTCTACCACTTTGATTAAATCCAACTAAATCAAGATAAAGTTTAATTAATGGATTAGTTACATGTATATCACTTTGATTTAATCTAATAAAATCAAGCTAAATACACCTATTATTACATATTTGTAATTATCAAAATATCCTCCAATGGTAGAGATATTTATGAATTTACAACAAAGCTCTTGTGTAATTTTGGTTTAATCCAATTGGGTCAAAGTAAATAATTAATAATATCCAATAATAATTAATTATTTTAGTTTATAATATCAAATATTATCGGCTACCCAAGTGCTCAACGAGTACACCTCATATTGTGAGACTTTTTAAGTCCAGACACATTCTTCATATAAGCCTAGCTTATATGTACGCAATTCGGCCACCTCCAAATTCGCGAAAAACACGAACGACATTCCAGAACTATACAAGTCGAGGTCATTACATATGTTTAACAATCTCTCAGTCATAGGCTATCCGAGTTGTGCTTAGGAAACATAGATTTCACCGTCAAGTTTTCGAGGCGCACATCCCATGTCCAAATATCCACGATTCTTTACAACTAATCAAAAAAAATTTCTGATATATGCGATCCACCCTAGATGATCGGGTTTGGTCAAAGTTTTAAGAATCGTGACATACTCACATGGATACATAAACCGATTATGGTACACATACAAGCCGACAGATCCTATCTTGATACGTACTTGATTAACAAGTGCATCGGCTCATACCCAATGAATATCCGGTGGTCACACCATGAAAGGCCTCTGAAATATATGGCATCAAAGTGTGGAAGATCACACACAAAATCAATAATATCTTATAGTCAAAGGATCACATATGCTACTTGACTCGAATAAATTCTTATTAACGATGGTGTGTACTTCCAATTATTAGGAATCATCAGTGAGTCATTTAGTATTCGGTCCAACGAATACCCATATGTCTATACGAGCTTCCATTGCTCATGGTACATTGGGTTAAACATTAGAACTCAAATTCCAATATACATGTGCTAGTCTTATAGGTTATAGGAATTCGACCGTATTCTGAAGCCAACGACTAGAAATAACTACTTAAGAATAGTTTATAATAGTAATAATATCCTAATGTCGGACCACCCAGTGTCCAGTATTACTACATGACTATTCTAAGGTCGATGTCATTTTCAGCATATTTATACATCAATCTAATATGCATAATAACATTACCATTAATAAGGTTTGAAATGAAAATATAGTTATTTTATTAATAAATAATAAAATATACAATACATTATTCGAATTGGCACTCCAAGTACCAACTCTAATATACATGATATGTCTCATTTGCTCTAGGGCAAGTGGAAAATTATTAGGATATATGTTCTAGAGTTTCATGTAATTTGTAAACGAAATTATTTGTTTGGATAAAAGATGCATTATTCATTTATAAATTATTTTGATTTAAATCGCATATTATTAATTATCTTGTTTACCATTGATTACTTATGTGCCTTCAGGCTTAATGTATGAGTGTCATACACAAGAGAATTTAAATTTGAAGTTAGTAATCTAAAACAGTCCATAAAGAGAAAACAAAGCGGATACTTTGTTTGTGGTTTATCTATAGTTGCGGTCTATTCTATAAATGTATTGCGACCTTGATCCAGGATCGTCCATGTGGTGACATGCGAATGAAAGTACCTTATATGATGTGATCATATAGGACTGGACCATAATAGATATGAATTTCTCATAATATCTGTTAAATAAAGAAATTCATTTCAATCTATTAGATTATCATATATGGATTTATCTAAAGAAATTCAATTCATTCCAATTTAGAATTGGAAGTTGTAACATTTTATTTGGTAACTTGTTAATGTCTTATTTAAGACATTGATTGATTTTTGGTAGTTACCAAAAGGTCATGATGGCCAAATATTGGAGGGGGGATGGAAATAATTTTGTTTTGTTTTGATTAAAAACTAATATATATATATATATATATATATATATATAAAAGAAAAATATGTTTTCTTTTTATCCTAATCTATTTTGGTGCAACCATAGCCTCCCCAAGTTCTTTTGTTTTCTCTCAAGTGTTGAGGAACAAAAAAAAAGCCAAATATTTTGTGTGATAATTTGAATCTCTAAAGTGTTTATGGATTCGTTTTGTGAGAACATATCCTACTCTATCTTTTGTTGGTTGCGAGCCATAACACGGAAGACCCTTTGAAACTCGAGATAAAATCATCTTCACCCTTTTCTTATACCACTCGGCAATGAGCATAAAAATTTACTCATTGCCGCCCCCTTTTGGTCTTCAAGGGACTATTTCGTTAACTTATTTTTGTGCATTTTTGGGGACATTAAGGGATGTTTTAGGTGTTCTTTAGGGTGATTTTTAGTTGAAAAATCAGACATGAAATCTTGCCCACATTCACACAAATCATAGGCTGTTTGGGTGTGTTGTGTGTGCGTGTGAGGTGGTATCTTGCTGTTGTGTTGGGGCTGTTTTGGGGGCTGATTTTGTGTTGATAAAATCATCAAAAATAACTCAAAACAGTGGCAAAATAGACTATTCATATTCGGTCAATAAAAATGGGAGAGCATGAAAAAATTTCAAGATCGATCCCGGTGCCTAACAGGCTTCCGCCGCACAGGAAATCTTTTCGTACAATATATTGAATAACTTATTTCATTTCCTTATATGAGGCTTTATTTATATACACATCTAGTAAACTTATTGTTATAACGTATCAAAATAATTAATGCTATTAATCCTACTACAACAAGGAAAAATCTAGTTAATAAAGGAAATACAATACATGGAACTCCTTTATATTATTTAGGAGACAATGATACTTTACTAATATTGATGAAATAGTTTAAATAAGGCCCTAAGTCAGCCATAAAAGCTTGATTCTCGAAATAAGATAAACTATCCAAAATAAGGCATCACAACAAGCTTTACACAATAATTTATAGGCTGAAATGCTCCTTAAGGTTGGCCCAATATTTGACCATGTTGTTGGGCCACCAAAATAGGAATGTTGCTACACTAAAAGTCATCACACATGGAATAAATAAGTTAGAACATGATACTCTCCCCCACTCGATTCATGCAATACTCGCGTTCTGTCTTCATTGAAGAATCCATAACCATCAGCAAACTTCGCACTTGGACCAATTACTCATGACCTAACCTTTGGTGAATGTCCCCAATAGTATATACAAAACACTAGCTCCACCGCTATGTCATAAATCATATATATCTTCAAAGATGTTTCCCTTAAAGTGTTACATTCTGAAACCCTCGTGTCTCATTGAGTGGGCTTAGACCCTTCGAATGAAAGTCTCGATGCATGACAAGCCCCAAGATGGCCTCGAACATCTCGAGCTTTCCCCCCAATGACTGAAGTCAACATTATATAGAAATTATGCGTCTTATTCAACAACTTAGCGCAAACATGTTGCAACTCATATATAAACCTAAAAAAGATCTATGCTCGACCATTTCAACTCATTTTGCTATTTCTCCCCCATTTGTATTCTCTTCGAGGTTCTGGCCAACCCGATATACGATAATAAGATGATAAAAAATAGTAGCAATAGAACGACTATGTTTATTGTTGGATGTCCTATGCTCACTGCCCACACACAACAAGCTGATGCTCCTACAACCAAATAATATTGACGTTTCATAATGCACTTTATCTAACAAATCCAATGATCATCTGCAGAGTGCTATCGATTCCAATGGCTTTCGAAGTTCTATAGACTCTCATGAGCTATCATATATGGCGTCTCATATGATATCCTTCTGCCAATTTCATTATCCTCCTCACCTCCAATTTCAATATTCTTTGACAACCCAAATGGCATGTCATTTTGTTTATGCAACACCTTAGGTAAAACAGCTCTTCTCATACTTACTTTCCTAATCGCATCATTAAGTCCTTCTCCCCCATGCCTTACTCTATATGAGGTTTGCATCACCAAAAGTAAATAGCGGTTAGAAGTTGGTTTTGCCACTATTCCCCTCCAAGATGCCTAACGCATTCAAATGGGGTAGTGGCACTACCTTGTGTTACGTAAGAAATCCATGCCCAACGCTACCTCCATATCATTAAGCAGAACGACTAAAAATTCGACCTTTCCACACCAATTACCAAGGCGTATAGCCACGCTGCGAGCTACACCATAAATCATCCATATCCTCATATTTATCATCTTGAGGAAACCTCATCGCCTGACCTATTTTAGTCCCAAACGCCTTACTAACGCACTACTTATAAATTTATGTGTAGCCCTCTATCAACTAGCCCTAAAATTATCTTACTATTGATGTTGGCGTTCACATGCATTAGGTTTTTACCTCAGTGTTTTCCCACTATGAAATCCTCCCTTAATTCATTGAGAAGTTATAATGCCCCTATGACGCATCTTATTTGTCTTTTTCCATCATGGTGTTGAACTTCTTCTTTTTTAAAAATTCCTGTGACCAACGATAAGTGGCCTCACACAAGAAGCTAATCTCCTTCGGCTTCAGAGCCTCTACTCTTAGCTTGGCACCACCCACATGTATGCCTAATGAAAATGACACCACTGACACTTTGTATAATGCGGTGTCCTCCATTGCATGCTCATTTTACGCACGCAACTCACTCACCTTCGCGCGAAGCTTCTTGATGCACCCATCAAATTTCATTTGCAAACTGCCCAAGACACCCATTAGTCTAGCTTTGAGATCCCCAAGTTTCTTGCGTTGTGTTACTTCCACTACTTGTACGGAACAAAAAGTGGTATGGTATTTTTCCCTAAGAATGTTCAACCATACCTCGAAGCTCTCTAACATTTGCCTATACAATCAAGCCTATCATTATAATATGCTAATCCATCTGCTACTCTCCCAATAGTAGCACCAAATCCGTGCACAACGTCACGAGAAGCCTATTTGCTATATCCATTTTTCCAACCATATCCTCCCCATTCTTAGACTCTGATATGTTTCCCAATCATTTGGGAAACATAGAAACTTACGTACTGTCCCCCAAACAGCCACTTAACAGCCTTGAGACCTGATGGATTTTATCCCAAAATCAGCTATAAAATTGACCCAAAACAGTTAGTTGTCCGCCCTTCACTGTACTGTCGAAAACAACCCAAAAATCCCAGAATGGTACCTTGAAATTCTGGACTTCCACAACCACAAAATCAAGAAAAATATCCACAAAATCTGAAAAAAAAAAAAAATAGCTCTAGAAGCAGCATAAAAATCACAAAACACACAACAAAATCAGCTTGCACAGAAGCTTACTTGTATGCATTGAACAATAACGTATCACCACGAAACCACTTCGGAACTTCAAGAACAGCCCTAAACGTGTTCTACTCTTTTCCCCTTGTGTAGAACAACCCTTTGACATCTTTGGTGCTTGAAACCTCTGCTTTGTTAAGACCTTAACTTGTCATGCGACCTTGAGCAGTGAATTTACACACTTTGAGCTCAAATAGCCATTTTGTATGTGTATTTTATTTAGAGAGAGGTAGCCACAAAAATCGAGAGAGAATATGTTAAATAACTTGTTTCATTACCTTATATGAGGTTTTGTTTATATACACATTAAATAAACCTACTACTATAAGGTAGCAAAGCAATTAATGCTAGTAATCATCCTACAACAAGGAAGAATCTGTCTAATAAAGGAAATACAATATATGGAGCTCCTTTATATTATTTAGGAGACAATGATACTTTCATACTATTGCCCTAAGAGCTTAATTCTCGAAATAAGATAAAACCACCCAAAATAAGGCATTACGGCAAACTTTACACAGCAATACATGGGCCAAATGCTTTCCAAGGTTGGCTCAATACTTTTTTTTTTTTGGGCCACCAAAATAGGTGTGTTGAATCGTCACGTATGGAGCAAATAAATTATGTCTTTTTCCATAAAATCCCTTTGTTTCAAATGTAAATAGTTATGAAATGACAAATAAAAGATTAGATTTTTAATGATAGGAGAAATAGGTATAATTTTTTTCTTTTTTGATGTAAATCTCAGGAACTTTATTAATGGAAAAAAATAGGAGAAGATTATAAAACATAAAGTTAAGTAGCAAATCTAATATTTGGGAATCCCCAAACATCCTCAACTACAAGAAATTAGTATATTTAATAAAAGTATATTTGTAAGATAATTTTTACTTTCTTTAAGACCTTTTTCGTATTCAATTATAAGTTAGATTTTTTTTCAATAAATGATAAATGTTTGAAATTTAAAAACAAATTAAAAACAAACAAATAAAATAGCAAAATGTTTGAAAGTCAAATTGAGACTTCACATCAAAACAAACAGGCCATTAGCTTCCTCCAATAGATAATACAATGTCATTTCATTTTCTATTATTAATTAAAAAGAAAAAAATTACTACCATGAGACTGCTCATTTTCTACATTTTAGGTTAAACGTGTCGCTCTTTAAAGTATAATTTCCCATCAAGTTTTATGGTGGAACTACATTAGCTATAATATACCGAATGTATCTAAACACGTGTCATGAATGTATTGGAACACTTACATCACTCTACTCAAGTTTCAATCCCATTAAAGGAAAACTCAAAGGACCATAGAGGTTAAGTGACATCTGAATCACTTCAGTGCATGATAATCTCATTTATTTGAAGGTAATCTAATACTAACATACTTTACTTAATATGAAAATCGTCTAGACGATATCTGTCTAACTAATATATCAACCAATCTCATTAATTTACATAAAATCTCATCAATTATAAAATGTGAATTCGGTATACAGAATTTTTGAAAATATAAAAATAATCTTGGATAATTCAATTCAAAATATATCTTAATAAAAAAAACTTCATTAAATACTAATAAACATTCTCTTAATCACACTTAAAAAGTATTTCCTTATCTGAAAGCGAGTAAAAGAGCTTATTAAACTCTTATATCTTCCATTACCGACTTACGTCTCGATTAAACTTTTGTAGGTACCTCCACACCTACCACCTCAACAATCAATAATCATTAGTCATGGTCACAATTCAGGAATCGTCGGTTTCAGTTCCTGAACCGCCGGTTCCGGTTTAAAAAAAAATTCTTAAATCTGAATCGAGCCGCCATTTAAATGTTCAGAGATGGTTCAATGAACCGTCGATTTCGGTTCTAACCCCGATTCAGTCACGGTTCCAACCCTGATTCCGGAATTTTCACACTGTTCGAAATGGTTTTAGACGGTTCGAGATTGTTCAAACCAATTTTTTTTAATATTATTAATTGAAATAATTTATTTATTTTATTAACTTAAATTAAAAAATATATAATTTAATATTAACAAAAGTATAACTAAAAAATAAATTATCCTAGATATAACTTATATTTGTAAAATTATTACAATCTATTCATCTTCAATTGTGTTAAAAACAATTTTTTTAAAAAAAATTGAGCGGTTTCGAACCGTCGGTTCGAGACAGGTTGGAACTACCACGGTTCTAACTTTTTTAAATCGGAACCAAACAGCCTAGAGGCGATTCCAATTTCAATTTCGTTTTGGCCCGGTTCCGGATTGTCTCGGTTCCCATGACTAATAATCACGTGTCACCTCAGCAAAGCACCATGATCCACCTCTCACCCATCTCTAATCCAATTGTTCCATCATATTTGGCTCCATCTATTCATCCAATAAATATGAGAAGTTATACCCTTTATCTACCCTTGTCCGGAATTTCTGCCAACCGTATAAATTTAATATAGAACTTTTAAATGGTGCTGATAAAAATTACTCGCTTCTATATTTAATCGAAGGGCAAAGCAAAACCTCAACGCCGCTGAAGAACAAAACAAGGGGCCCTCTCTCTTATCGTCTCACCCAAATCATTTTCCCGGCACCAAAACCCTAGACCTAGGTAACATCTCGTAAACCCTTCAATCTCTCCTTTGATTTCTGGGTTTCCTTTATTCTGTTAATTTCTTTCATTTTGTGTTAGCATATTTGAGTTTTTCCTCCGTGCTTAGCTTTTTGTTTGAAGGCTTGTTTATTTGAACATATTACGTTTTTAAGATCCCTATTGTAATTCTTCTGTATTTTGCTTGATTCAGGTGGTCTCTGTTTCCCTTTTGTCGGTTGATTATTAGGGTTTGTGTTTATGTTTAAGTTTTGATTTTTGTTCATTTTCGTGTGTTTGATATTTGTTTAGTTGATGTATAGATATGATACAAATTTATGTTATTTCATTTTAGTTTAAATGTGTAATGTGAATCTGTCAAATGATAATGAATTATTCAATTATTTGCAGTTTTTTTAACCATTTACGACTGTTTATGTTGATTTTTATTTTTATTTGCAGATTATTTTTAACCATTTACACAGTGTTCTAAAACGCACCGCCAAGGTTCGACGGCCCCCAAATCGTTGGGGCCAGGCACTCGCCGGAATGGGCAGCGTTTTCCGCCCATTCTGGTAAATTTTCGGTTTTCCGCCCATTCGGGCAAATTTTTGCTGGCAAATTCGTCGGTCAACAGCCGTTGACCGTTGCGATTTTGAAATTAATTGCTTTTTCCGGCCGAATTTCACATCCCAATCTGAACCTTAACCTTAATTTTACATAATTAACTCTCTGTCCTATCAATTTGGAAAAAAAACTCAATTTAGAGCATAAATCCTAAATTCAAAAAACTCTAATTTTTTCAATTTTTGTTAGTTTCTCATCAAATTGACCGCTTATAAATATTACCATTACCCAAACAACATTTTCTATGATTAATTTCTCCAAATCTTAACCTAATTATAGAAATTTTCAGTTTCCGATTAACCGCCTAGGCCCCGATTAGGTGCCGGATCGCCGCCCAACTAGCGCCAGCGCATTTTAGAACACTACATTTACGACTCTGTTTATGTTGATTTTTATTTGGACTAGTTCAGTAGAGGTGGTAAAGAACTATCAGTAAATTATTCATTTTGTGAGCACACCACACTTCAGTTATAGCATGTGATTAAAGGCAAACATTATTGCTTGGACTAGATTTGTACAAGTAAACTAACAATTTTAACATATAATCAACTAGACTTATCTTTTTCATCTTATCGTAGGCACTGGTTAGGTTATTGTTTGAAAGAGAGCAAAAGTGAAAGAATGAATAAAGGAGGAGGAAGTGGGCCCACAACAGCCGCAACAGCTGCAGCAGCTCAAAAGCAGAAGAATTTGATGCAAAGAGTTGAAACTGATATCGCAAGTATTGTCGACAATTTCAGCCAGCTAGTCAATGTTGCAAGGGTATTCTGACGCTCAGAATCATTTATTTTCTTTGTTATAACTTTTTTCCCATTTTAAGTAGCATATTGCTGGCTTCTTTCACAATACAGTTATTTTAGTATTTTTCTCCAACTCTGTTGATGCACAATGATGAAGATTGACCGTTTTTTATTTTAGTTGAAACAAGTAGCTACTTCCCTGTTGTGGAGAGAGTACCTTCAGTTATAGTTATCCTGAAATTGACATATACATTTGGCTTTTATTCGCTGTCTGAAAAATGCTTAAAAGTTTCTAGTAACAGTATTGTGCAGGTATTGCCCAGCATAGCCAAATCTTAGGAGCAAAATTAGTTATTGAGACATCTACAAGTTTAAATGAATGTAGGAAAAGAAGCCTTATAGAAAGTATTTAGCAATTAGTTCATCTGCTCGCTTTAATCTTGCACTGTAATGTATGTCTGGAGTTGAAGCCTTGTATGCAAATGGGAAGTTCTTTATATTTTAACAAATCATTCTACAGCTTCTCTGGAGTATTTTTGCTAGCTTTGGAAATTTGTTGACATTCATTGAAAATTTCTTGTGAATCCATATATTCACTTGGTGGTATTATCTTATTGTATGTAGGTGAATGATCCACCCGTTAGAAACTCACAAGAAGCTTTCATGATGGAGATGCGTGCAACCAGAATGGTGCGTAAATATTGAAAATTATTAATGATTACGTTCAGAAATTTAACTAATTGATTTATTACCATACAGATTGCTTGCAAATTCTAAATTTATCTGTCTGTTGCAGTGAGAGATGCTGCACAGCATAAACCTAACCAATTTCTTGCTCTGCATGTTAATTTGATAAATTTAGCGGTGCACATAATTCTGATGCAGTGACCATCCTAACTGTAGTCTCCCCTTACCCAGAAAAGAGAATAAAATTGATGATGTTTGCTCATATCATTAATAGTGTAACTATCTGCTTTTATTCTGCATTGAGTTGCGATGAACCCGTGCTGTTTCTGGAAATTACTTTTCCAATCACCCCTAAAAATGGTTTAACTGTTTCCAGTTTTGTCATTCCTGAAGAGCAGGTCCAGGCTGCAGACTCTTTACTTAAGTTAGTCTCCGAGTTAAAACAGACTGCTATATTCTCGGGATTTGCATCTCTTAACGACCATGTAGAACAAAGAACAAACGAGTTTAATCAGCAGGCAGAAAAAACAGACCGCATGTTGGCTAGGATCGGAGAGGAGGCTGCTGCTAGCCTTAAGGAGCTTGAAGCTCATTATTATTCTTCTGGTTTTAGGACAACTCAAGATCCACAACAATGACTTTGCGTCTGAGTACACTCTAGAAAAATTAGACTGCATGTTACCCGAACAATTTTTTTGCTGTTTCTGTTTAGACATGGACAAAACAGCATGTAATGTGGAAAAGGAAGTTTAATCTTCACTCTTCCAACTGGAATAGAGTTACCATATATATATATATATATATATATATTGTTCTTTCAATAGTCCACGTGGGACTTGTACGTAATGAACAAGAGCTTAATTGTTTGATAATATGATATAAGAGTTTGTTTGGAAGCTTTTAAAATTTTGTAATAGTGTTTTCTTAAGGTTAAAATATTTGAAAATAGACTCAAAAATGCTAGTTACGTAGTACTTTCAAACTTATCGTAAATATTTAGGCTAAACAACTGCTATTTGTAATTTGTGCAGGTAGGTTTGATTCTAATGCCTTTGTTTGCAATTCACAGCTGGCCGAGTATGTTCGGTATTGCATTCTTAGTTTTTCTTTTTTAGAATTGTTGGAAATCCCGCTGTCAAATCATCCATTCCGGGCTTAAGCAGAGTGGATAAAATCCCCGGATTTCATTCTTAGGTGTGCACAAGGATGACAGATCTGAATGTCTAATTATGGGACTCTCACATGGAAATTTAGATTCATTATCCAGATCTTGGATTCACTTCTGGATTTTTCTTTCTTTCACTAAACTGAAAAAAATAGAAGGCAAAAAGAAAATTTAAAAAATCTCAATGGTCGAAAATCATGGATACAAAATAAAAGTATAAAGCTACTTGTAATTCGTGTAGAATTGCTGAAATTGAAACTTCTCATTTGGTTTACATGAAATTCTGAAGTAGTTTCCACCTTTTTTTGGTCTGGTTCCTAAAATGGATGGGATTAATGTTAGATAGTTAGTGATTAAGTTATGAGAAGAGAAGAGAATAAATGAATCTCACATCTAAAAGTTACAAATGGAAATAAGTGTTTAAATATATTTATTGTACCAATTTGATTCAAATTGATTGGTGGGAATTTTGGAGGGAAACATAAATTTGGTTATGAATTAATATTATATAGTCAAAGATTGACACTTGGGCCTTGGGTCTAAAATTAATTACCATTAATATTTTTTTTCCGAAATTAATTATTTTAATTAATTTATGTTAACTGTTATGACAGTTTAATTGGAAAGGAAGTGTCCCTTGCTAAGGGTTGCCTAAGGTTTATAAATACCAATGAAATTCCAGAATTCGATATTATTAGAAAATCTTCTCTCTTTCTCTACAACTTCTTTTTGTGTTCTCGGGAGAAATTCTAGATTTGTTATCTAGAATTTCTGATTAGGCTTTGTAGAAATCCTGAAGGGATACTGTCATAAACCCGGAAGCACTTATAGTGGGAACATTAATTCCTTAAGGATAGTGACTACATATAAAATTATTTTCGGATTTTCAAATATCTTAAAAATTCACTTGGAATATAGACACATGCAGTACGTGTTCAAGAGTGGCAAACAATGATAAGGGCAAAATCAGCTTTTGAAATTTTTTGTTCGGACCGCAAAACTATTATCAAATATCGGTCATCGATCTGTATTTTATCTCTAGCTGTAAATTGATATCGAATACTAATGTTGGAGTGCACAGAAGAAGACTGAGACTTTCCGAAGATAATTTCTTAAAAAAATTCTTAAACGGTTCACGGTTTCCAACAAATCGGCTTGTCGTTTTTCGCTATCGTCTTAGTGTATTTGCTGCTTTTTATACTAATCCCCATAGACAGCGCTAACTGTTGACGATTGTTTCTCGTTCCAAGGGTAATATGAGAATCGACCA
The DNA here is from genome assembly GCA_019454045.1 of Zanthoxylum bungeanum. Lineage (NCBI taxonomy): Eukaryota > Viridiplantae > Streptophyta > Magnoliopsida > Sapindales > Rutaceae > Zanthoxylum > Zanthoxylum bungeanum. The sequence continues at coordinate 24,409 of SKCR01049206.1, forward strand.
TTTGAACAAATCTCTTTCAAGCAGTGAATTTGTTTGGTTAGCAATGAGCCGAAAGCAAATTTAGCAAGCAGACAAGAAAACACATAGTTTTCGTGGTTTGGCGGAGAATAGCTCCAACCTACGTCCACGGGAGAAAGAGAGAGATTTTATTACTGCTTTGGATCAAGACAGACTCAAACTACGAGTGAGGTTATAATACAAGAATACGAAACTGAGCACCTCGGGTCTCACAACAAGCTCGATACAAATCTCTCAAGTGGTCGGATGCTGACACGCTTTCTCTTTATATCACTGACCCTTCAACTCTTAGTTTCTCTAGAAGCTGTGAGATACAAAATTAACCAACCCTTTAATCTGAGACTTCAACTCCTTTATATAGGCTCTCAAATCCATTATTCCACCGTCCATGACGTCAGCGCATGTTACTTTATCATCATTGCCCCATGCATCTTTTCCCCACCCACTCAGCAAACAGTCGTACTGACATTTGGCTCAACTACTACTGTCAACGAAAACTCATCATTCCAACCTTTTGACCACTGCTACACGTTTTGTTGGTGTGATAGCCTGCAACTCAACTGCTTCGATACTGTTCCGTTTGGCAGGGTCACTTCCCAATGAGAGCCGTTGACCAACTTCTGTCACATTAACCTTATAGAAGTCCTAATTTCCAAGTAGGACATACGTCATATGACTCCAATACAAGTAGGTATGTGATCTCATCTTTGTTCATCGGGTCGGCATACCGTGATAAATGATACTTGTCAAAGCTCTCTCTAACTTCCTTAACCAGGTCGGGTCAGACCACAGTCCTACAGTTGGCATTACAGAACGAAAAGAGCCTCAACTTAAGAGGTTCACAGAAGAGATTGGAAATGATGAGATACTGCTTAAAGATGTATCTGGTCAGATCATAAAGCGTATCCCACTCATCAGCTGCCGTCCAAAGAAAAAATGAACTGCTAAGCCTCTTCCACAGATGCAACCTTGCATGATGTATCAGCCTTCAACATCTTCTTACCAGGAGCAGTTCCCACCACTCGAGAAGATCGTTGACCCACAGACTAAGATTGTTGCTAAGCCTTATGTCCAGCCAACTACTGTCACACCTACTGGTCATATGGAGGAACCTAAACAACATGAAGCTGTGCTAAACTGACACACACAGAACGCTAGAGTCCAAAATACTGTACTTCGCAGTATTGAAACTAAGGTGGATCATGTTGTTCAACATGTTCAGAGGACAGAGACAAAGGTGGATTCGTTAGCCAATACGCTACACGGATGTATGAAGATACGATGGCTCAAATAGCTCAGCTAGACAGAGACATGAGAACCATGGTCTCTCATAACTATTTTGGTCCAGAATTTGACCATAAAGAAGCTGAGATGAAGAAACTGAAAGCAGAACTTGCAAAAATGGAAGCCGACAGGCGAACCCCATTTGTTCCACAGACTTTCACACCTAGCCCATTCTCACCAACCTTCTCATATCCAGCCTATCAACCTTACCCACCTTAATCATTTACCTCATCCCAAACAGATTGGTCAAAAATATATGGTAGTGTCTATGGTACTTGGAAACCAGCACCACCAAAACGCCAATATCCAGAAAACCCAGTTCCACCTACATACTCACAACCTTTACCCCAGCCAATACCTCAACCCGGTCCTTCACAGCCTTATACAAGAACTTCCCAAACACAAACCTATGTTCCAGAAACACAGTTCCCTACCATACCATTACAAACGCCCCAACCTCAACTGACTGTTACAACCCAGCAACTTTATACCCAACAGCTCTCAACCCATGAGCCTGAACCTGAAAGTTCTGTACAGTCTCGGGAATCCTCAGAACCTGAGAGTGATTCCGTCTAGATAGTATCCAGTGACTCAGATGAAATGGCAGACATCACAAAGATGTTGATGGCCACATCTACCGGATCAAATGAGCCAATGACCGAAGAACCTGATGATACTGAGCATATGCCTACGGGTACAGCTACACAGTCACAACCGGCATCCAATAAGCTAGTTACAGGTCCTTGGTTCACATTTATGATGTCCCACCGTCCAAATGGCCTAACAGAATGCAAGAATTCACTGCATGGACGGACCTGATGCTACTAAAGCCAGGCAATTCTGTGCACAATGTTCTTGTAGAATTTGTTTCACGTACACTGGGAGCCTTGCGAGAATGGTTCCATTTTCTTGGTGGTTATCGCCAACAACAATTCTACCAGGTCGAATCAGCGGCTGTAGCTATGGGATTCATACATAAAGAATTCCTTGGAGAAGGAGCCCTATTGTTAGAACAGGCTCGCCGAGAATACTTTCAAATGCGGTGTTGTTCGTTGAAGATTAAAGATCTTAACACCCATTTCCAGAGAATGTCAAAGCATTTCTACAAGCTCAACGTACAATGATCCGAATCTTAAGCATACGTATGCTGCCTCTCTACCAGAGGAGCTACATGAGGAAATGCAGAGCTTGATACAGGTTACACAGCAGAAAGTTACAGACATGTCCCTTGGAGAAATTCACCAAGTCGCTATCAAAGCTCTCAATAAGCTTTGTGATCAGCGAACACTTGTCAGGGAGATGCTTAAAGACAATCATCCATTTAAAGCTGCGTGTAAGAAGCCTCATTTGCAGATCAAGTGCAAAGACAAGAATAATTGCGTATGTCCTTCAAAGAAGAATTCCCATCATAAGCTCTTTAAGAAAAAGAAGAGCAAGAAGGAGAAACAGCGCAATGAGTGGCGTCCAGTTCGATTTTTCAAACAGAAAGATCGACGTAGAAAGCCTAAAGATAGAAGATGTTTCATTTGCAAAAAGAAAGGGCATTTCTCAAAGGATTGTCCTAAGAATCCTAAGCAAGCTGCTAAGATGGTCCAACAGATCCATCAGTCTTCCAGGATTGATCTTGACGATGCAGATGCTGAATCGTGGTTTTCAGAACAATATCAACTTGACAGTGAAACCGTGTTCGCACTCAACAATCATGAACTCTCCAGTTCAGATGAATCCAGTTCAGATGATAGCAGTAGCTCAGACTGTTATGTCCCGGTGTTCACTATACAGCCATGCCAGGCTCTTAAGCCTACTGTTTCCAGTTCATTTAGTCCATTTGCATATTCTACCGTAAAAATTTGACAGGCCCATTAAAGTCATTGGGTTTATGGACACATGAGCTCACAGGAGTATGATGAATCCAACAGTTTTACCACCAGAAGCATTGGTGAAGTATACAAAGTATTTCAAAGCTGCTGATGGTGAAGTTTTCCATACGGATCTCATCACCAAGAAACCTATTGGTATCCGGTTCTTTCATGATTGCATAATATGGACCAGAGTCATTGGTTCCAATTTACCGAATAAGGATATTCTTATTGGTTTTGATGTTTATCATCAAGCCAAGAGACTTCAGATCCAACCAGATGGTATATGGTTTAAAAGATTCATTAAGCCTTATACTACTGTTCCAAATTTATTTCAATCCTCTGCAGTGGGGGTGCATATGGTGGATTTTGAAGAATTGAAACAACAGTTCTCTCCATTTTGGTCAGAGTCTCACAACGACTTCAATCATCCAAACCCATTATGGAGAAATGAAGATTTCTTTATTAAGCTTCATTTCAAGCTTAATGAGGATATCAACCCTACAAAGACTACACATCCGGGGATGACTCCTTCGGACCTTGCTTTGGCCCAGAATGAATGCAACCAGTTGCTACAGCAAGGATTGATTGAGCCCATAAATTCTGATTGGGCTTGCCAAGCCTTTTATGTGGAGAAGCGCTCAGAGAAGGCATGTGGAAAGAAACGTCTGGTGATAGACTACAAGCCTCTCAACGCTTTCTTGAAAGATGATAAGTTTCCATTGCCCAAGATCAACTCACTATTCGTCCATATCCGAGAAGCCCACATCTTCTCAAAGTTTGATCTCAAGGCAGGATTTTGGCAATTGGGTATAAGCCCATATGAAAGGCCCAAAACAGCCTTTTGCATACCCAATGCTCACTACCAGTGGAAAGTTTTGTCTTTTGGCCTCAAGGTAACGCCATCACTATTTCAGAAGGCAATGACAAAGATCTTTCAGCCAATAATGCATCACACGTGGTCTACATTGATGACTTGCTTCTTTTCTCAAAAGATGCTGAGTCACACTACCAACTGTTATGTCAATTCAGAGATCTTGTCCAGAGATATGGAATCATGCTTTTAGAAAGAAAAAGCCACATGGGAAAAGATTTCATAGACTTTTTGGGAATGGTGTTCAAGGATGGTCACTACTGTCCAGGAAAGTATATTGCACAGGAACTTCTACACTTTCCAGATGACAATCTCTCATGGAAACAACTTCAACAGTTCCCTGGGATTGTAAATTATCTTAAGGAGTTCTTACCACATGTCACCATTCATACTAGCCAGTTGTCCAAAATGATAAGAAAGAATGCACCTGAGTGAGGACCATCACAAACTGAAGCTGTTCGCCAGCTAAAGCAGATCTGTCAAGATCCTCATGCTTTAAAGATTCCCACAACTGGGCAACGTATCTTGTAGATAGATGCAAGTGATGAATATTGGGGAGCCATGCTTATTGAAAAGATTGAAAATAATGAGTTCTACTGTGGACATGCTAGTGGACAATTCAAAGAAGCTGAAAAACATTACCACATAGTTTACAAAGAAGCTTTAGCCGTAAAATATGGGATAAAGCGTTTTGAATTCCATCTCATAGGCCACCATTTCCTTGTGAGATTAGACAACTCCTCTTTCCCCAAGATTCTTGATTTCAAGAATAAGGTGTTGCCAGCTAAACAATTACTTCGACTCAAGGAATGGTTTTCAAAGTATGAGTTTTCTGTGAAGCATATAAAAGGGGATCATAATGTGATTCCTGACATGTTACCCAGCCCACAACAAGTTAAACTCATTTCATCCTTGACAGCAATACCTTTGATTTTTATGGCATCAACAACCCCGAATGATTTCCTTTATCCTTCAGCAGAAGTTAAGAAATTTTCCTCCAGGGGTTATCTTCCTCAGTCCTCATGATATTCAGACATATGCAAAAAATCATATGTTCCATTATCTGTCACTGCTTGAGCTCAGGCGCAGAGAAGATTTTCACAGTCGGACCAAGTTCTTCCCAGACTATCCTTTTGTCAATGGTCTCTTTATTAATCCTGACATGAGACTTCTTGATGAAGAACTTTGGTACTCCTGGTGTATCACAGTCCTTTATTCATCCTCTCTTGCTTTTCCCCTTGAAGAATTGAGATCTCATCTCTGTGATAATCATAAGCACCAGTCTTTGGTTTGGACTCTCATGGAATGGTACAGTCCACTTCCATGGTGGAGAGATCAACTTACTACAGCATGCAGAAAGCTCAACCTCTGGTGTAGGCCTAAAGAAGAAATGGACAAGTTCGGAATTATCTTTATTGTCCATAGGCCTTATTTTCAACATCCTGATACAAAGCTATTTTGGGCTCAGGAACAAGCTTTTGAATGGAAGATCATTCCAGATACTTCTGCCCTCCTGCATGATCTCGACTTTTTAAGAAATCTAAAAGACTTCCTTTTAGAAATTAACCATTATCAGCCAAGGAATCATGATCCCTCTCATACATCTTTAGGACCAAGACATGAACTCATCATTTGTCCTAAAAGTCCTAATCCAAAAGAATTCAGTGGCGTAATTATCAAACAGAAAACTCCGTCTTCAACTGACATTTTCTTCCAGGATTCTCAAGACCCTTATGAAGACTTTGAACCAATGAAGATAGAACCAACAAAGCCAGAAGAACCAGGTCCAAGCCACACTAAAGATTTGTACTCGATCGGTGATCTATGGTGGTACAATGTCTACGGTGAGATTGATTCAGATGACTCAGACTACGATAACTTCAATCTCTCACCGTCACAAAACTCGATGTGACTTGTTTGTCGTTTGCTTTCAATAATTCGTGCTTTAAACAACATGATTTGTGTGCTTTTGCTTTTGTCCTTGTCATGCTTTAGCATCTTTCTTTTGCTTTTGTAATAGTAGATTCCTTTTCTTTAGCTTTTGCTTTAGATAAATGAGTGATCTTTATTTAATCTTATCCTTTGTTGCGGGGTCCTGTCCCACCAAAGATGCTTTGTGTTTCCTCTTCTCCATCTATATAAGGAGTGAGGTTTTCAGTTTGTATTCAAGTTGGGTTTTTCATAAACCTTAAGTAAATAAAAGAAGTTTGTTTATCTCTCATGTTTAGCTAAATAACTATTAGGTTCTCTCTTAAAGCACGAAGGAGTCTTCCCCCAGCTACTATTACTTGTCCATGAGTTTTCAGTGCACCTCTATCTATCTCTATGAGTATGCTCTTCACTCGCCACACTGGTGGATCTTGTGAATCAGAAAATAGTTGGAAAAACAACCCTCGATCCTTGTCTTAGGCGGTCTCCTCTGTGAGTCCTGTTCACCCGAAGTGTGGGCGCCGAGGCCAGGAGTGCCGTTTATGCCCTTTAATGTGGTGGTAGGGACGTAGCAGAGAGCAACCCGAGGTTTTGGTATCAGCGCCAGAGCATTTACTGTTCACAGATGTGGTAAAATAGTGGATTTGTAATAGTGGTTGTGGTGGAGTTCTCTTCTCTGTGTGAGTAGGAGGGAACCGTTTTCACATATATTGTCTAAACACTTTGAGAGTCAATCAAACACTTAATTATGTCTACTGTAGAGTCTTCTTCTTCATCTTCTACTTCTGCTAGTGAGTTAGTAAGAATATCTTCTACTCTTTCCTTACCCCGTTCTTGTTCTAAAAGAATAGCCTCTAAAATTGAAAATCTTGTGGAATATTCACATGTTCCAGAGGATGTTCAAGTATCTAAGACCCATTCACTTCTGTTAAATCCTTATGACCTGTACAAAAGACACAGTACTGTCACTAGGAGTATTCGTACTCTTATTTCTACTAGGGGTGGCAAAACGAATAAACGAATCGAATTCGTAACGAATTCTAAACGAATCGAATTGTAATGCACTAAATTCGAATTCAATTCGTTTATTAAACGAATCCTGATATTAGGATTCAGATTCGATTTGTTTAATAAACGAATATTCGTATTTGATTCATTTATTCGTTTACATAAATCAAATGAATCGAATCGAATTTATCATTCGTTTACTATTCGCATCTGATTCATTTACTATTCGCATCCGATTCGTTTATTATTCGCATCCGATTCGTTTAATAATCGAATATTCGTATTCGTTTAATAATCGAATATTCGCATTTGATTCGTTTAATAAAAATAAAATACAAAATCTAAGCATCCATTCCATATTTACATACCATATTCAATAACATATTCGCTGTTATAGTCTTAAAATCCTTACAACAAGCTCCAAATTTCAAATTACAAATCAATTATAACACTTAAAATCTTCAAAACACAATTTGTGTAGATCAATGTTGCCAATGCATAATCACTGGTAAATGGCCAACGACTCTCCCCAGGACCAAGCAAGCCAGAGCTTTCACTTTCAAATTTGAAAGTACATGCCGGTCCCCATTGATTCCTTTCCAGCCATTGCCTTCTCCAATGACAGCATTACGCAAGTTGCCCACACAATAGTTAATGTTCTTGTAATGACTTGAAACCATCTATGCAAATCAACAACACTAAGTGAATGCCCAGCCAAGTATTGGAAAAAAAAATCAATTTTTTTTTTAAATAATAGAAGCAGTGAAGCAGAAGATTATGGGAAATTAAAAAATGGAAGCAGAGAAGCATGAAATTAAAAAATAGAAGTAGTCAAAACCTTCAAATATTTAAATAGAAAACAAAATACAGCGATTGATCTGAGAGAGAAGCAGTTAAGCATGAAGAATCTTACGGGAAGGCTGAAGAAGAAGAACTGAAGCATGAAGGCTGTAGAAGAAGAAGAACTGAAGCGTGCGTGAAGGCTGAAGAACTGAAAGATTCGAATTGAGATTTGAGAGAGTTTTGAGAGAGTTTTAGCCTTTTAGGTTTGTAATTGATTCATTTGATTGAGAGGCGGCTGGGTGGGAAATGTTTTATCACTTTTATGAAGTCTTAAGTTTAGATTTTTAGGTTAAATGCATATAATTACTAAAATATCCTTGGTGCAATTAAACACATATTCGAAAAATTTAAGGGTAAATTTGTAATAAAATTAAATGGGTATTAAATGAATTCGATTCGGATTCGATTCGTTTATGATTCGTTTAATAAACGAATCCTAAACGAATAAACGAATTGATGACCTCAAATTCGGATTCGATTCGTTTAATAAACGAATCGAATCAAATTGGCCCATTTATTAAACGAATATATTTTTCCAAACCCGTATTCGCTTTAAAGCGAATCGAATCGAACGAATAAATGAATCTTTACCCAAATTGCCACCTCTAATTTCTACACATCGGCCAACTGCTAAAGAATATGTCCAGTCTTCCAAGCTGGATCAGTGCGCTCTCTGAGCCACACAGGATGAGCAGTATGTAGATCTGGAGATTATGAAAGATTTCGTCTCCAGCTGGAAATCAGAAGGGTACACTCATTTCCATATGGGTGCTGTGAGAGTTATCTTAACTCTCCATGGAAGGAAAGGATTACCAGTGACTGCCAGACTTGCTTTATTTGATTCCAGATTCAAGGAGTACCAACACGCAGTGATTGGCACTGTTCTCACCACTCTCCATGCTGGGAGTGTGTTGCTAACCTTTTACCCAAATTATAATTTGTCTTTGCAGGATCCAAATCTGCCAACTGCCTTTAAGATCCAAGTTCAGATTCAAGGTGCAGCACAGATCGAGTCTTCAATGATGGCTACCTTACACCATCAATTGGTGTACCGTCTGCAAGATCATTCTGTTGATCTTCCATCTGCCACAGAATCTAAAGATGCTCTTATGATTTTGGCAGACCAGACTTCTGCTGACAAGGTGACAACAATTGTGCAGATCCCACGACTGATCCAGAAGGAAGAGCTGTTACAGCTCATGCCTTTGGAATGGCTGACCAACTATGAAAAGTTCCTACGGAGCACCCAGCATGTCCAAAGCACACAAGCTGTCTTCTCTAGACAGACTGATGGTACTGTTCGCACATCATTTTCTCAGCCAGAGCCAGTTGAAAGTGCGATACCATATTCCTGTATGATTTCTCCAGATCCGACCAATGGCCTGAGAGAAAAACACATCCCGATCGAAGCTTTTGATTCAGATGGCTTTCTGGTCTATACTTCAAAGATCGATGGTCATTTTATATGGGATGCCCCAAGGTCAGACATGTGCGACCCAGATTGTGACTGTCATCTCTTTGATGATAATGACGATGACGAAGATTTCCTCAGGAGGAGGAGAAGAAGGAAGTCAAAGAAACCAAAGTTTCCGTGCAAACTGGATAAACCATGGCGTGATGACGCATACCACAATCCTACAGTTGCCATTACAGAACGAAAAGAGCCTCAACCTAAGAGGTTCACAAAAGAGATTGGAAAGGTTGAGATACTGCTTAAAGATGTATCTGGTCAGATCATAAAGCGTATCCCACTCATCAGCTGTCGTCCAAAGAAAAAATGGACTGCTAAGCCTCTTCCACAGATGCAACCTTGCATGATGTATCAGCCTTCAACATCTTCTTACCAGGAGCAGTTCCCACCGCTCGAGAAGATCGTTGACCCACAGACTAAGGTTGTTGCTAAGCCTTATGTCCAGCCAACTACTGTCACACCTACTGTGGTCATGCTAGTGGACAATTCAAAGAAGCTGAAAAACATTACCACACAGTTTACAAAGAAGCTTTAGCCGTAAAATACGGGATAAAGCGTTTTGAATTCCATCTCATAGGCCACCATTTCCTTGTGAGATTGGACAACTCCTCTTTACCCAAGATTCTTGATTTCAAGAATAAGGTGTTGCCAGCTAAACAATTACTTCGACTCAAGGAATGGTTTTCAAAGTATGAGTTTTCTGTGAAGCATATAAAAAGGGATCATAATGTGATTCCTGACATGTTATCCAGCCCACAACAAGTTAAACTCATTTCATCTTTGACAGCAATACCTTTGATTTTTATGGCATCAACAACCCCGAAGGATTTCCTTTATCCTTCAGCAGGAGTTAAGAAATATTTTCCTCCAGGGGTTATCTTCCTCAGTCCTCAGGATATTCAGACATATGCAAAAAATCATATGTTCCATTATCTGTCACTGCTCCAGAGGCGCAGAGAAGATTTTCACAGTCGGACCAAGTTCTTCCCAGACTATCCTTTTGTCAATGGTCTATTCATCAGGTTCTTCGGTCATTGGCTCATTTGATCCAGTAGATGTGGCCATCAACATCTTTGTGATGTCTGCCATATCATCTGAGTCACTGGATACTATCTGGACGGAATCACTCTCAGGTTCTGAGGATTCCCGAGACTGTACAGAACTTTCAGGTTCAGGCTCATGGGTTGAGAGCTGTTGGGTATAAAGTTGCTGGGTTGTAACAGTCGGTTGAGGTTGGGGCGTTTGTAATGGTATGGTAGGGAACTGTGTTTCTGGAACATAGGTTTGTGTTTGGGAAGTTCGTGTATAAGGCTGTGAAGGACCAGGTTGAGGTATTGGCTGGGGTAAAGGTTGTGAGTATGTAGGTGGAACTGGGTTTTCTGGATACTGGCGTTTTGGAGGTGCTGGTTTCCAAGTATCATGGACACTACCATATATTTTTTACCATTATGTTTGGGATGAGGTAAATGATGAAGGTGGGTAATGTTGATAGGCTGGATATGAGAAGGTTGGTGAGAATGGGCTAGGTGTGAAAGTCTGTGGAACAAATGGGGTTCGCCTGTCGGCTTCCATTTTTGCAAGTTCTGCTTTCAGTTTCTTCATCTCAGCTTCTTTATGGTCAAATTCTGGACCAAAATAGTTGTGAGAGACCATGGTTCTAATGTCTTTGTCTAGCTAAGCTATTTGAGCCACCGTATCTTCATACATCCGTTGTAGCATATTGGCTAACGAATCCACCTTTGTCTCTGTCCTCTGAACATGTTGAACAACATGATCCACTTTAGTTTCAATACTGTGAAGTACAATATTTTGAACTCTAGCGTTCTGTGTGTGCCAGTTTAGCACAGCTTCATGTTGTTTAGGTTCCTCCATATGACCAGTAGGTGTGACAGTAGTTGGCTGGACATAAGGCTTAGCAACAACCTTAGTCTGTGGGTCAACGATCTTCTCGATCGGTAGGAACTGCTCCTGGTAAGAAGATGTTGAAGGCTGATACATCATGCAAGGTTGCATCTGTGGAAGAGGCTTATCAGTACATTTTTTCTTTGGACGGCAGCTGATGAGTGGGATACGCTTTATGATCTGACCAGATACATCTTTAAACAGTATCTCAACCTTTCCAATCTCTTCTGTGAACCTCTTAGGTTGAGGCTCTTTTCGTTATGTAATGCCAACTGTAGGACTGTAGTCTGCGTCATCACTCCATGGTTTATCCGATTTTCACGGAGACTTTGGTTTCTTTGACTTCCTTCTTCTCCTCCTCATGAGGAAATCTTTGTCATCGTCACTATCATCAAAGAGATGACAGTCACAATCTGGGTCGCACATGCCTGACCTTGGGGCATCCCATATAAAATGACCATCGATCTTTGAAGTATAGACCGGAAAGCCATCTGAATCAAAAGCTTCAATCGGGATGTCTTTTTCTCTCAGACCATTGGTCGGATCTGGAGAAATCATACAAGAATATGTTATCGCACTTTCAACTGGCTCTAGCTGAGAAAATGATGTGCGAACAGTACCATCAGTCTGTCTAGAGAAGACAACTTGTGTGCTTTGGACAGGCTGGGTGCTCCGTAGGAACTTTTCATAGTTCGTCAGCCATTCCAAAGGCATGAGCTGTAACAGCTCTTCCTTCTGGATCTGTCGTGGGATATGCACAATTGTTGGCACCTTGTCAGCAGAAGTCTGGTATGCCAAAATCATAAGATCTTTAGATTCTGTGGCAGATGGAAGATCAACAGAATGATCTTGCAGACGGTACACCAATTAATGGTGTAAGGTAGCCATCATTGAAGACTCGATCTGTGCTGCGCCTTGGATCTGAACTTGGATCTTAAAGGCAGTTGGCAGATTTGGATCCTGCAAAGACAGATTATAATTTGGGTAAAAGGTTAGCAACACACTCCCAACATGGAGAGTGGTGAGAACAGTGCCAATCACTGCGTGTTGGTACTCCTTGAATCTGGAATCCAATAAAGCAAGTCTGGCAGTCACTGGTAATCCTTTCCTTCCATGGAGAGTTAAGATAACTCTCACAGCACCCATATGGAAATGAGTGTACCCTTCTGATTTCCAGCTGGAGATGAAATCTTTCGAAATCTCCAGATCTACATACTGCTCATCCTGTGTGGCTCGGAGAGCGCACTGATCCAGCTTAGAAGACTGGACATATTCTTTAGCAGTTGGCCGATGTGTAGAAATAAGAGTACGAATACTCCTAGTGACAGTACTGGGTCTTTTGTACAGGTTATAAGGATTTAACAGAAGTGAAAGGGTCTTAGATACTTGAACATCCTCTGGAACATGTGAATATTCCACAAGATTTTTAATTTTAGAGGCTATTCTTTTAGAACAAGAACGGGGTAAGGAAAAAGTAGAAGATATTCTTACTAACTCACTAGCAGAAGTAGAAGACGAAGAAGAAGACTCTACAGTAGACATAATTAAGTGTTTGATTGACTCTCAAAGTGTTTAGACAATATATGTGAAGACGGTTCCCTCATACTCACACAGAGAAGAGAACTCCACCATAACCACTATTACAAATCCACTATTTTACCACCTATGTGAACAGTAAATGCTCTGGCACTTATACCAAAACCTCGAGTTGCTCTCATTTATCTAAAGAAAAAGCTAAAGAAAAGGAATCTACTATTACAAAAGCAAAAGAAAGATGCTAAAGCAAAAGATGCTAAAGCATGACAATGACAAAAGTAAAAGCAAAAGATGCTAAAGCATGATAATGACATAAAGCAAAAGCAAACTAATCATGTTGTTTAAAGCACGAATTATTGAAAGCAAACGACAAAACATGATAATGGGAAATAATCATGTGGCTGGATCCAAAATTTGTTCTCTAGGTCGGGTATACATGTCAACTTGCTTCATCATCAATTTATTAACTCTCGCATGAACTCATTTGTATGATACGGTCAGGTTCTTCTGTCAAACTCCATCAACCTCTCTGAGCCATTGTGCCTCTGTTATGTATTTTTGGACTTAGAATATCTACAACACAGGTTCTACGTAAGTTGAATAGAATATCAAGGCTTCATGAAAGGCTTTTTTAACATCTGATATGAGCCTTGATGTTCTCCTCTTGGAGGAAACAGATCCGGCTACGTATAAAGAAGCTATATTGGATATCGTTTCGGGAAAATGGCAGGAAGCCATAAAATTCGAAATGGATTCAATGCATGACAATCAAGTCTAGGACTTAGTTGAACTTCCTGAAGGAGTTAAACCTATTGGTTATAATTGGGTTTATAAAAGAAAGCGAGGGCCCGATGGAAAGGTGGAAACCTTTAAGGCCCGACTAGTAGCAAAAGGTTACACTCAACATCCTGAGATTGACTATGAGGAAAATTTTTCACCAGTAGCCATGCTAAAATCCATTAGGATTCTTTTAGTCAATGCTGCATATCACGATTATGAGATATGGCAGATGGATGTGAAAATCGATTTCCTAAATGGATTCCTTGATGAGGATATCTATATGGAACAACCAGAGGGTTTCGTATCCAGTGAGACTTCAAACTTGGTTTGTAAGCTCCAAAAGTCTATTTATGGACTTAAACAAGCATCCCGAAGTTGGAATTGTCATTTTGATGAGATAATTAGATTATCTGGATTCATCAAGAACGAAGAAGAACCTTGCGTCTATAAGAAAGTGAGTGGGAGCATGATATTTTTCCTAGTATTGTATATAAATGACATCCTTATCATAGGAAATGATATATGATTGATGCAAAGTGTGAAAGCCTACCTTTGCAAGAACTTCTCCATGAAAGATATGAGTGAAGCTTATATATATTAGGTATAAGGCTCTACGGGATAGAATTAGGAAGCTTATAGGGTTGTCACAATCGACATACATAAATAAGATGTTAGAAAGGTATGGTTTTACTAACTTCAAGGCAATAACTGTACCATTCCGATATGGCATACATCTTTCGAAGAAAATGGCACCTCAGACTGAGGAATAGAGAGTTAGAATTTCTAACTTGCCATATGCTTCTTGTATTGGAAGCATAATTTATGATATGTTATATACTAGACCTGACATCAGGTTCGGCATCAGTGTGATCAGCCGATATCAATCTGATCCAGGTAATGATCATTGGACATCAGTGCAACATATTCTGAAATATCTTAAGGGTAGTAGGTATAAGTTTCTGATATATGGAGAAGCTGAACTACAAGTTAAGGGTTATACATACTCCGACTTCCAAGGAGATCCAGATGATAGAAAATTTACATCATGATACATATTTACCCTTAACTGTGGTGCGGTTAGTTGGCAATGTTCAAAGCAAGGCTCAACAGCTGATTCCCTGAAGCTATATGGATTAGAAATTTTATCACAAAACTTAGCGGTGTGCCTAGTATTGCGGATTCAATCCCATTATATTGTGATAATAGCGGAGCCATTGTGCAAGCTAAGGAGCAGAGAGCGCATTCCAAGTCTAAACACGTGGAAAGGAAATACCGCGTAATTCGAGAGATTATTGAACGAAAAAACATAGTGGTCTTGAAGGTTCAAGGACTAGACAACATAGCAGACCCGCTTACAAAGGCCTCCTAAGTTATTCGATAAACATGTAGATGAGATGAAACCGCGGTACCATCCAGATTGACACTAAGCAAGTGAGAGTTTGTTAGAGTTGGGGCTTGGAGTGCCAATCCGAATTGTACATTTTATTATTTATTAATAAAATAACTACTTTTTCATTTCATACCTTATTAATGGTATTATCATTATGCATATTAGATTGATATATAGATATGCTAAGAATGACATCGACCTTAGAATAGTTTTGACACTAGGTGTAAACTATTCTTAAAGTAAATATTCCTAGTTGTTGGTTTTGGAATACGGTCGAATTCCTATAACCTAGAAGACTAGCACATGTCGTATATTAGAATTGGAGTTCCAATAGTTTAACCCGATGTACCATGAGTTTTGGAAACTCGTATAAACATGTGGGTATTGGTTGGACCGAATACTGAATGAATCACATGTGATTCCTAATAGTTGGAAGTACACACCACCGTCAATAGGAATCTCCTCGAGTCGAGTAGCATATGTAATCATTTGACTATATGATAACATTGATTTTGTGTGAGATCTTCCACACTTTGATGCCATATATGTCAGAAACCTATCATGGTCTGGCCTCTAGATGTTCGTTGGGTGTGGACCGATGCACTCAGTAATCAAATGCGAAACAAGATAGGATTCGTCGGCCCGTATGTGTACCATAAGAGGTTTAGATATCTATGTGATTAAAGTCATGATTCTTAAAACTTTGGCCAAATTTGATCACCTAGGGTGGATCACATCACTTATAAAAAATCGTGGATATATCGACATGAAATGTGCGCCTCGAAAACTTGATGATGTATTCTATGTTTCCTAAGCACAACTCAGATAGCCTACAACATAGGGATTGTTAAACATATGTGATGACCTCGACTTATATAGTTCGGAAAGGTTGTTCGTGTTATTCGTGAATTCGGAGGTGGCCGAATTGCGTACATATTAGTTAGGCTTATATGACGAACGTGTCTAAACTTAGAGAGTCCCAACTTAGAGAGTCCCAATATAAAGTGTACTCGTTGAGCACTTGGGTAGCCGATTAATTTTGATAAAATATAATTTTATATATTATAATTATCAACTAAGATAATCAAGTGTTATTGGATAACATTGATTATTTACTTTGACCTAATTGGATTAATTCAATAATTATACAAAGGCTTAATGGTAAAATTATAATTATTTACTTTGACATAATTGCATAGGCTAAATGCAACCGTGATCCCTACGAAAGTGGCTTATTTTAATTAGTTTCAGTTTTTTATTTTATTTTATTTTATTTTTTTGCTCAAGGACTAGCAAAATATTAGGTATGAGGGTGTGATAAGCGGTAAATATATCAATATTTACCGTCATTTTGACTTAATATTTTGTATAGTTTCTTGTTTTTTGTGAATATTTTGATGTGTATTGTGTATTTTGTAGATAAATAAGGTTTCAGGACTCACTAGAATCAAATTGGGGCCAAAACAGCGAAAAAA
This sequence comes from Zanthoxylum bungeanum, assembly GCA_019454045.1. Lineage (NCBI taxonomy): Eukaryota > Viridiplantae > Streptophyta > Magnoliopsida > Sapindales > Rutaceae > Zanthoxylum > Zanthoxylum bungeanum. The sequence goes on from SKCR01049206.1 coordinate 40,778, forward strand.
GGACAAAAAAGGCAAAATCGATATTTACGCATCGCGACGCGAAATCCTTATGCGTCACGACCGCTAAAATATGCCGGACACGTGTCAACATCAGAGAAACTTGCTATCATATGCACTTGCTAACATGCGCCGTCCACGTGTCAATATCATAGTAAACTTGCTATCATACGCCGGACACGTGTCATCATATCATGTTGCCGACACTACACGTCATTGCTTATGTCAGCGTTGCGACGCGCACAACTTCATACGTCGCGATGCCGAGCCAATAATTCTACCGACAGCCACGTGTCATCATCCTGTAGAATCAACGGCGCGTCGCGACGCGCAAGGGTTCTGCGTCGCGACTCTCGGACCAAAAATTTACCTATAAATTAAGGCCGAATTCATTTGAAATTTTCATACCTTTTTCTGGGGATTTCCGTAAGAATACTAAGAAGATTGTATCTTATTTGTCTATTTACAGTTTTTTTATTTAAATTTTATTTTACGCAATAGTTATTTCTTTATTTTACTTTTCAGTCTTTATTTTACTTTTCAGTTTGAGGAGGTGACTCCCCTCTGCTGGGGTGAAGGATAAAACTTTTATTGCTAATATTTAGATTAATCTCCCTTAATTATAATATATAAACTATTTTAAAACCTGACTTAATGGGATACTGCCTTTATGGTCGGTTGGACTTAATTAAATTGATTTTAACCTGACTAAATTGGATACCGCCTTTATGGTCGGTTGGAATTAATTATAAATATGACGTAATCAGGATACCGCCTATATGGTCGGTTGGTAATGTCATGCAAAGTTTATATATTATAATAAAGGAGATATCTAAATTAGAAGTAATAAAAGTGAATCCTCTAACCCCAATATTTTATTTATTGCTTTATTTACCTTTTTAATTTCCAAGCTTTACTTTATGTCATTTTCTTTATTTATGTCTTTACTAGTCCTAGATATGTATGGTAACTAAATCCCTTATCTAGGGTTGTGATAAATTCTAATATCACCGATTTATCATGGGTTATTTTATGTCTTGGGTAATATAAAAGTTTATTTATTGAGTCTTAAGCTTAATGCTTCTTGTTAACTGGCCATTAATAAGATTGATCTGGTAAATTTAAAATAAACTTGACGAAGGAATTTTAGGTTTCAGCCTTAGACTCAATAGCTCACGATCTCACCTTGGGGGATGGTGATCCTTAGGTAGATTTCATTACAGGATAGACATATACCTGTAGGACGGGGGTAGCCACAATTGGAACTTAATCTTAATGAATTCAGGTAACTTGGTTAACATAGACATATGATTAATTGGGTTATTTGGGTGTTTGCATGTGACCATCGACATAGGCTTTTGCATATTTTCGTGTTCCAGGTTAATAAACTAATATATTGCACAAACGTGAGATAATCAGTTCATCTTTAAAAGATATTGAAAGGATTCACAACCCTAGATAAGGGATTTAGTTACCACACATATCTAGGACTAGTAAAGACATAAATAAAGAAAATGACATAAAGTAAAGCTTGGAAATTAAAAAGGTAAATAAAGCAATAAAGAAAATGATGGGAGTTAGAGGATCCACTTTTATTACTTCTAATTTAGATATCTCCCTTATTATAATATATAAATTTTGCATGACATTATATCCCGACCAAAAATGTGTTATCCTGATTAAGTCAAATTTATGATTAATTCCAACCAACCATAAAGACGATATCCGATTTAGTTAGGTTAAAATCAATTTAATTATCTCCAACCAATCATAAAGGCGGTATCCCATTAAGTCAGGTTTTAAAATAATTTATATATTATAATTAAGGGAGATTAATCTAAATATTAGTAATAAAAGCTTTACCCTTCACCCCAGCAGAGGGGAGTTACCTCCCCATACAGGAAAGTAAAATAAAGACTTGAAAACAAAATAAAGAAAGAACTATAGCTTAAAATAAAAATTAAATACAAAAACTGTAAATAAACAAACAAGATTCAATCTTCTTAGTATTCTTAAGGAAATCCCCAGAAGAAGGTACAAATTTTCCTTTTGAATTCGGCCTCAATTTATAGGCAAATTTTTGGTCCACGCGTCACGACGCAAAACCCTTTCTCGTCGCGACGCGCCGTTGATTCGATGCGATAATGACACGTGGCTGTCCGTGAAGGCTTGCGTGTCGCGATAGTGACATAAGCAATGACATGTAGTGTCGGCAGCATGTGATGATGACACATGTCCGACGCATGTTAGCAAGATTGTTGTGATGTTGACACGGGTCAGACGCATGTTAGCAGTGCGTATGATAGCAAACTTCTCTGATGTTGACACGTGTCCGACACACTTTAGCGGTCGCGATGCAGAGATGCTGCGCGTCGCGATGCCAAATTCCAATTTTTCCCTTTTGGTCCGTTTTTCGCTGTTTTGGCCCCGATTTGATTCCAGTGAGTCCTGAAACTTTATTTATCTATAAAATATACAAAACACATCAAAATATTCACAAAACTCAAGAAACTATACAAAATATTAAGTCAAAAGGGACGATAAATATTGATATATTTATCGCTTATCACATCCCTAAACCTAACATTTTGCTAGTCCTCGAGCAAAACAACAAAATAAAAGACCATAAACAAATTTAAAATAAAATTAAACTAAACGACTTTCATAGGGATCACAGTTGCATTTAGCGTATGCAACAAGCCTTTAAATCCCTAGGTGTCCCTAGTGGACGAGTTGTAGTCTCGTGAGGGCTTACAGTGACGATACCCACAAACGTCAATCTAATGCACACCAAAGCAAAAAGACAGAAGAAAAGAGAATAAACAAGTTAGTGACTAAAAAAGTGAAACTTCTTATCCAAGTTAGTAGTTGTTTTCTTTTTTTCTAAATTACCAAATAAGTAAATTCTCCTATTATTTTTACCATTCTCCATATACACAACCAACAAGGTATTAATCAGCTCATTGTGCCCACAATATTCATAAGTGTATTTGAAAAGAGAGTAATATTTTTGTCCTAAAGTTATATCCGAATTCACACATTTTTAGCAATGAATTATTATTATTATTATTATTATTATTATTATTATTATTATTTATTTACAATATCTTCAATCCATGTAGCGAGCTTTAGGCCAGTGACTCCCAAGTTAGTTGGCTTTAGGGCACTAGGTGTTAAGACACCCTTACAGACTTAATTACTCGGATTTCAGATATCTTTCTTCTTTTTGTTTTTAAACATCTTCAATCCATGTAGCGAGCTTTGGCCCGTGACTCCCAAGTCAGTTGGCTTTAGTTCACTAGGTATTAAGACACCCCTACAGACTTAATTACTCGGATCTCAGATGTGATTTTTTTTATTCCATCGTTTTTTAGATGCTTCCTCCAATTAAACTAGAACACTGAATATTACAAAATTTTCAATTACAACTCATGGCTGTATGTTACCATGCATGTTGATAATACCTGCCAACTGAGCATATGGAGATCCAATTTAATCAGTATTATGGAGAATTTAAAATTAAATAATTCAAAAGGAAATAAACAAAAATTAACTTGTTACGAAATAGGTTGAGATACGTCTCAGGAGTGGAAATTCCTTACATAGCTATCTCAAACACCATTCCTCATGATTAGTCAAGTTAAAAATACAAAAATAAAATAAATTTTTTAATTTTTTTTTTTTGAATTTTTTGAAATTTTTTGACTAAAAATAAAAAAAAAACAACACAACTAAAAATAAAAACAAGATACTAGTCAACTATTCCCCTCCCCCAAACCTAATTGAGACATTGTCCCCAATGTCTAAAAAAGTGGAAGATGAGTTAGAAAGCAATACCTGGTTAGCTGAAATTCTACATCTTAAAAAGAAAATTAAAGGTTAAGATCCAGATTTATCCGACGCTTTTTACCACGATCATTATCAGACCAGTTAATCTTGGAAAAGATGGGGTCAATTTGTGGTTCAAAGGCTAAAAATTGGTCAATTAAATCATTAGCAGTTCTGGCAGTGAACAAGATATCTTTTATAGGTTTTGACATGAACCCATTTCTCCGGGCATCAACAAGAAACACACAAAGAAAGTCATAAAATCCATCAGCATTAAATAGTCCAATCGGTTTTTGGTGTATGTTCAAGTTCGCCCAAGATAATACTGTAAAAATTTCCTCCATCGTACCCAAGCCACCTGGCAAAGCAATAAAAATATCAGTACAGTTAATCATTTCCAGAGGTCGTTCAGACATACCTGGCACAATGCATTCATTTTCGTTTGATGGTCCTAGAAGATTCACTTCTGCCAAAGGTTTTAGGATGATTCTCAGAACTTGACTACCTCCTTCTTGTACAACCCTTGAAACGTACCCCATTAGGCCAAGACTGCCACCACCATATACTAGATGCATATTTCTTTCAGCTATGACTCTACCCAATTCATGTGCTGCCTCAACGAACTCTGGTTTAGAACCAACACTAGTACTGCAAAACACACAGATGTTTACAACTTGTCTTCTTGAATTTGCTTCCATTTTTTTTAATTTCTCAACTCTGGATGTCTTCAAGAGTGCAATGACGAGCTGAATTTATAGAACCTGAAAAAGGGTGAGTAATAATAGCACCAGTACCTGCCAAATGACAATTATTAACTAAACAGTAAAATATATCATGAAAGTAAAAAAGTCTGGATCCTGTCGGAGAAGTTAAAAAAGAATAACAAAAAAAATCACAATTATTTGTTAAAGATAAAGAGATAATAATATTTACAAGAAGTAACGGCTTGATTGACATCTATGCGTCAGGAACAAGCTTCCCATCCAATTTTCTTATAAATTAACAAACAAGGTCCTTTAAAGTCAGATTCCCGAGACTTAAATGTTGTCTTTCTTTCGAAAATGTGTATATAACATGTGAATTTCGTGATGCACATATCCATTGGGATGCGTCTCAAGAGTCAATGATATGTCATCTAAAGACTCCTTACTCAAGCCATCCCTAATGAATTTAATTTTATCTTCACGGTTATCAAACACCATTCCTAAAGAACGACAACGAGTATTACATGTCATACGTGCACATTTATAGCAAACACCCATTCTTTTAGCTCTTCTTTTCTTAGCATAGGTGCTTCTTCCTAAACCAGACAAATATGAAATAAAAGAGTCAGAGGACTCACCTGCCAATCGTACTCGTGCTTCAATAATCCAACGAATGACATTAGGAATACCTTTGATCATCAGTAGTCTCATTTTTTCCATTCGAGCTTTGTAGACTTTCATCAGAGAGTTTTAAGGGAGAGAAGGAAATTGCTTGTGAAGATTTGCGAGAACGTCTTCCATCATGTCTGTGATTTTACCTACAAAATTAAACAAACAAAAATAAAACACACCAAATCTGAATATATACATAAATTGCATGGGTTGCCTCCCTGCTAGCGCTAAGTTTAACGTCGTCAGCTAGACATGACTGCCCAAACGTTAGGCTGGATCTGAAAGTGTGACACTTTTATTTTGTTGCTCAAATGATTCTCCCCAGTAGTGTTTGACACGGTGACTGTTAACTTTGAATATATCATTGGAGTTGGGATCAAGTAAATCAATGGCTCCGTAGGGTAAAACTTGGGTAATCACAAATGGACCTGACCACTTTGATTTCAGCTTTCCAAGGAAAAGTTTCAACCGTGAATTGTATAACAACACCTGCTATCCTGGTTCCAGTTGTCTGTGCACTATTTTTTGATCATGCCATTTCTTGGTCTTTTTTTGTATAGTCTGGCATTCTCATAAGCATGTAGGCGAAATTCCTCCAATTCGTTGAGTTGGTGGAGCCTTTTCTCTCATGCTGTTTGTAGATCAAGATTAAAATTCTTCAGTGCCTAATACGCTTTATGTTCAAGCTCCACTAGTAGATGGCACGCTTTCCCAAACACCATTCGATATGGGGAAATACCAATGGGTGTCTTGTAAGCTGTCCGGTAGGCCCATAGTGCGTCATCTAATTTTGTAGACCAATCCTTCCTTATTGATCCAACGGTTCTCTCCAAGATTCTTTTGATCTCCCTTTTTGAAACTTCAAGCTGTCCATTTGACTGTGGATGGTAAGCAGTGACAACTTTATGAGTGACTTCGTATTTGGATAGGAGTACATGGAAGTATCTGTTGCAGAAATGTGTGCCACCATCACTGATAATTGCCCGAGGTGTTCCGAAATGAGTGAAAATATTCTTTTTAAGGAATTTTATCACCACTTTGGAATCATTTGATGGAAGTGTTATTGCTTCAACCCATTTGGAGACGTAGTCTACTGCAGCTAGTATGTATAGGTTTTCGAATGATGGAATAAATGGTCCCATAAAATCAATCCCTCATACATCAAATATCTCCACTTCCAGAATGTTTTGTAGAGGTCCTTCATTTCTCGAAATATTTCCCATTCTCTGGCAGTTGTCACATTGAAGAGCAAATAAGTTAGCATCTTTAAACAGAGTGGGCCAGAACAAACCTGATTGTAGAACTTTGGCTGCAGTTTTATTTCCGCTGAAGTGTTCATCGTATAGTGATGAATGATAACGCTAAAGGACACTATTGACCTCCTATTGTGGAACACAATGTCTCAGTAATTGATCAGCACAACGTTTGAACATGTACGGTTCATCCCAGACATAGTGCTTGACTTATTTGAAGAACTTCTTTCGTTGCTGATGAGTCCATTCCAACAACCATTTTCCCGATACTATGTAGTTTACATAGTCAGCATACCAAGGGATATTCTGCTGTTTCATGGCAAACAACTGTTCATCTGGAAATGTTTCTTTGATTTTCAGTTTATTGCCAGCTGTTTCTCCATTCTCGAGCCTCGATAAGTGATTTGCCACTTGGTTCTCTGTCCCTTTCCTATGGTATTCCTAAATTATGTGCATCACGCAATTCACATGTTATATACACAATTTCGAAAAGAAAGACAACATTTAAGTCTCGAGTATATGACTTTAAAGGTCCCTATTTGCTAATTTATAAGAAAATTGGATGAGAAGCTTGTCCCTGACGCATAGATGTCAATCAAGCCATTACTTCTTGTAAATATTATTATCTCTTTGTCTTTAACTAATAATTGTGATTTCTTTTGTTATTCTCTTTTATTTTCTCCGACAGGATCCAGACTTTTTGACTTTCATGATATATTTTAGTATTTAGTTAATAATTATCATTTGGCAGGTACTAGTGCTATTATTACTCACCATTTTTCAGGTTCTATAAATTCAGCTCGTCGTTGGACTCCTGAAGACATCCAATGGAAGCAACTTCAAGAAGACGAGTTGTAAACATCTGTGTGTTTTACGGTACTAGTGTTGGTTCTAAGCCAGAGTTCGTTGAGGCAGCACAGGAATTGGGTATAGTCATAGCTGAAAGAAATATGCATCTAGTATATGGCGGTGGCAATCTTGGCCTAATGGGGTACGTTTCAAGGGCTGTACATGAAGGAGGTAGTCAAGTTCTGGGAATCATCCCAAAACCTTTGGCAGAGACGAATCTTATAGGACCATCAAACATAGATGAATGCATTGTGCCAGATATGTCTGAATGACTTGTGGAAATGATTAACAGTGATGATACTTTTATTGCTTTGCTAGGTGGCTTGGGTACGATAGAGGAAATTTTTACAGTACTATCTTGGGTGAATTTGAACATACACCAGAAACCAATTGGACTATTTAATGCTGATGGATTTTATGACTTTCTTTGTGTGTTTCTTGATAATGCACGGAGAAATGGGTTCGTGTCAAAACCTGTACAAGATATCCTCTTCACTGCTAGAACTGCCCATGATTTAATTAACCAACTTTTAGCCTTTGAACCACAAATTGACCATATCCTTTCCAAGATTAACTGGTATGATAATGATCGTTGTAAAAAACGTCGGATAAATCTGGATCTTAACCTTTAATTTTCTTTTTAAAATGTAGAATTTCAGCTAACCAGGTACTGTTTTCTAACTCTTTTTCTACTTTTTTAGATATTGGGGACAATGTCTCAATTAGGTTTGGGGGAGGGGAATAATTGACTAGTATCTTGTTTTTATTTTTCGTTGTGTTGTTTTTATTTGCTTTTTGTCAAAAATTTTCAAAAAATTCAAAAAAAATAAAAAACATTTATTTTTTTATTCCATTTTTAACTTGACTAATCAGGAGGAATGATGTTTGTGATAGCTGTGTAAGGAATTTCCACTCCTGAGACATATCTTAACCTATTTCGTAACAAGTTAATTTTTGTTTATTTCCTTTTGAATTATTTAATTTGTAAATTCTCCATAATACTGATTAAATTGGATCTGCATATGCTCAGTTGACAGGTATTATCAACATGCATGGTAACATACGACCATGGGTTGTAATTGAAAAGTTTGTAATATTCAGTGCTATAGTTTAATTGGAGGAAGCATCTAAAAAAATTGATGGAATAAAAAAAATCATTGCTAAAAAAAGTGTGAATTCTGATATAACTTTAAGACAAAAATATTACTCTCTTTTCAAATATACTTATGAATATTGTAGGCACAATGAGCTGATTAATACCTTGTTGGTTGTGTATATGGAGAATGGTAAAAATAATATTAGAATTTACTTATTTGGTAATTTAGAAAAAAAAACTACTAACTTGGATAAGAAGTTTCACTTGTTTAGTCACTAACCTGTTTATTCTCTTTTCTTTTGTCTTTTTACTTTAGTGTGCATTAGATTGACGTTTGTGGGTATCGTCGCTATAAGCCCTCACAAGATTATAACTCGTCCACTAGAGACACCTGAGGGTTTAAAGGCTTGTTACATACGATAAATGAAACCGTGATCCCTACGAAAGTGGCTCAGTTTAATTTTATTTTAAAGTTGTTTATGGTATTTTATTTTGTTATTTTGCTTGAGGACTTGCAAAATGTTAAGTTTGGGGGTGTGATAAGCGGTAAATATATCAATATTTACTTTCCATTTTGACTTAATATTTTGTATAGTTTCTTGAGTTTTGTGAATATTTTGATGTCTTTTGTGTATTTTATAGATAAATAAGGTTCCAGGACTCACATGAATCAAATCGGCGCTAAAACAGTGAAAAACAGATAAAAAAGGTAAAATTAGAATTTGGCGTCACGACCCGCAGCACATCTGCATCACGACCGCTAAAGTGCACCGGACATGTGTCAATATCAGAGAAGTTTGCTCTCATACGCATCTGCTAACATGCGCCTGACCCGTGTCAACATCACAATAATCTTGCTAACATGTGCCGGACACGTGTCATCATCGCTCGTACCGACACTACATGTCATTGCTTATGTCAACATCGCCATGCGCAAGCCTTCACGCGTCGCGACGCCGAGCCAATAATTCTACAGATAGCCATGTGTCATCATCACATCGAATCAACGGCGCATCGCGACTCGAAAGGGCTTTGCGTCGCGACGCGTTGACCAAAAATTTGCCTATAAATTGAGGCCGAATTCAGAAGGAAAATTCATACCTTCTTTTGGGGATTTCCTTAAGAATACTAAGAAGATTGTATCTTATTTGTTTATTTACAGCTTTTGTATTTAATTTTTATTTTACGCAATAGTTCTTTTTTTATTTTACTTTTATGTCTTTATTTTACTTTCCAGTATGAGGAAGTAACTCCCCCATGCTGGGGTGAAGGGTAAAGTTTTTATTACTAATATTTAGATTAATCTCCCTTAATTATAATATATAAATTATTTTAAAACCTGATTTAATGGGATACTGCCTTTATGGTCGGTTGGACTTAATTAAATTGATTTTAACCTGACTAAATTGGATACCGCCTTTATGGTCGGTTGGAATTAATCATAAATTTGACTTAATCAGGATACCGTCTTTATGGTCGGTTGGTAATGTCATTCAAAATTTATATATTATAATAAGGGAGATATCTAAATTAGAAGTAATAAAAGTGGATCCTCTAACCCCCCGCATTTTCTTTATTGCTTTATTTTATCTTTTTAATTTCCAACTTTACTTTATGTCATTTACTTTATTTATGTCTTTAATAGTCCTAAATATGTGTTGTAACTAAATACCATATCTGGGGTTGTGATGAATTCCAATATCACCGGTTTATAAGGGATCATTTTATGTCTTGGGTAATATAAAGGTTTATTTATTGAGTCTTAAGCTTAATGCTTCTTGTTAACTGGCCACTAATAAGATTGATTTGATAAACTTAAAATAAACTGGACGAATGAATTTTAGGTTTCATCCTTAAACTCAATAGCTCACGATCTCACTTTGGGGCATGGTGATCCTTAGGTAGATTTCCTTACAGGATAGACATATACCTGTCGGGCGGGGATATTCACAATTGGAACTTAATCTCAATGAATTCAGGTAACTTAGTTAACATAAACATATGATTAATTGGGTTATTTTGGTGTTTGCATCTGACCATCGATAAAGGTTTTTGCATATGTTCGTGTTCCAGGTTAATAAACCGATATATTGCACAAACATGAGATAATCACTTCATCTTTAAAAGATATTGGAAGGATTCACAACCTTAGATAGTTTTATAATATTGAATTTTCCTTAAATTTACTTTCGCACTGTTTTATTTACTTGTTTTCAGACAAAAATCACCATCCAAACAACAATCAATCTATTAGATACTCGTAAGCATTTAACGTCATAAATTAAGATATAAGGTATTAAGTTCTCATAGGATCGATACATTTTATACTACTTGAACGATACGTGCGCTTGCGTTATGCGTGTAATTTCACCGATCACCCAACAGCGTTGCTGCTGCATGCTGCTTGCAGTTAGTTGCTCCATACAGCCAGCGCTACATGTAGTGTGTGCTGCATACAATCAGCACTGCATATAGCACATGTTGTATTCAGCGCGTGCTGCAAGCGCACTAGGTGCGCACGAGTCTGAAATTTTCCGGATTTTATCTCGATTAAGTTTTTCCGGACCCAGATTTATTTCTGGTTTTTCCTTAACACTTGAAAAATATAATATTATATTTTATTAAATTTTAAAATACACCCATACTAGATATCTACGAGTTAGATCCACTTCCGCTGCGGGGGACACCAATCCGACCCTAGGGGTTCCACATCTGCCCCCAACAGATACCCATGTTGAAAAGACTACTGCTTATCACAAGTGGCAAAATGATGAGCTCAAGGTAAGAAGCTAAATCAAAGCCTCTCTAAGCTCAGTTTTACAAGAGCAATAAGAAAGGTTTAACTCATCAGTGAACATCATGGAACACCTACAAGAGTTCTATGGTGAAAGTATTCAAACTGCTAGATATGATGTTACTAGCAAGTTACATGATGAAAATGAAGGAAAAAACTCATGTCTCTTATCATGTGCTTTAAATGATCAATTTGATTGACCAACCAAATATATTTGATCTAGGACTAACATTTAAAGTTAAGGTGGATTTGATCCTGCAATCATTTACTCCCGCCTTCAAAGGCTTCATTTCTAATTTCAACATGAACAAGCTGATTAGATCAAATAGGCCATTAGTGTGCTTCATGGCTCGTTAAAGACCTATGAAAATACCAAAAACCTATTAAAGGTTTAAGTAAATGATAAATGGGTTGTTCTTACTATCTTTGGTCCTAACAAGGGCAAAAAAAAAAAAGAAATGGCAAGAAACAAGCTCCCAATAAAAATAAGCCCATTATAAGCATATCAAAGGAATAAAAAAAAGGCCCAAGATAAGTGCTTGTACTGCAAGAAGAAATGACATTGGAAGATGACTTTTCTTTAGTAACTTGATAGCTTGAAGAAGCCAAAAGAAGGTACATCTTCATCATTTGTTATTGAAATAGATATAAGTTTCATATCTCATTCATGGATTTTAGATTTTACTTCTACCTCACATATTTGTATGTCCCCGCATATTTTAAAGAGTAAAAGTTTGCTCAAGGAAGGCGAAACAGTCCTCAAAGTTGGAAATCGAGAGCTTGTCTCTGCAACCGCCTTAAGGAAGTTATATTCCTATGCCATTAAGACATTTAATTTTATTAGATAAAGTTTTACATTTTCCTAGTGCAATAAGAAATATTGTTTCCATTCCAGTTTTGACGAAATGTAATTTTGAATTTCATTTTATCAACGAGAAATGCAATATTTATTATTTGAATAAATTTCTTGGCATTGCACTAAATATAAACAGATTATATGTCTTGCAAATGAATAACAATCATAGTAATAAATTAAACGCGGTAACTATAAAGTTATCGAGAGATAATCCCAATTCAAGATTCTTTGGCACTTAAGATTAGATTATATTAGAGATAAAATGATTTCAAAATTGGAAAATGAAGGCTTACTTCCTTCATTAGGTTTAGAACTTTATCCAACATGCGAATCATGTATCAAAAGAAAAATGACCAAGTCACCTTTTATAGGACAAAATGAAAGAACCAAAGAAACCTTGGAACTTATACATACTGATGTACGTGGCCCACTTAGTACAGCGGCCAAATGTGGTTTTCAATACTTTGGAAAAAAGTATAAAAAATTTTATGATCTGATCGTGGAGAATACTTAAGTACCGAATTTCAAGATTATCTCAAGGAACATGGAATAGTGTCTCAAGTAACACCCCATTGCATACCTCAGCATAACAGTTTAAGAGAAATCATACATTATTAGATATGGTACGTTCCATAATGAGTTTTGTTGATATACCAATGTCCTTTTGGGGATAAGGTCTCCAAACAACCTTGTATGTTCTAAATAAAGTTCCAACCATATCTAAACCCAAGACCCCATATGAGATCTGGTATGGGAAATGTCCTAACTTATGATACTTAAGGAATTGGGGCAATCCAACTTATGTAAGGAAAGTCTTTATAGAAAAGCAATACTCAATATCTGAAAATGGTCAATTCATAGGATATCCCAAGGACTCAATGAGATATTACTTCTACATTCCCTATGATCACAAGATTAGGATAAGTATGCATGTTATTTTTCTTGAGGAGCGCATGGTCCAAGAAGGACGTACTGAAAAAGAAGTAGATCTGGATGAAGAAGTCTCTCAAGAAGAGAATTCTGAAAATAGAATTGACTTACCTTAGAAGAAACCAGAACAAGTACAACATGAAACACTTCAAGAAACACAACCACTTCGTAGGTCAGTAAGGGAATTTTGTATGCCTCTAAGATACACCTTAGTCAATCAATAAGATTTTGAATCTTTTAAGATTGGTGAAGTGATTCATGTAGATGACCCCAGAAACTATAAAGAATCAATGTCGGACATTAACTCTTCTAGATGGCTCTGAAATGGATTCCATGAATTCTAATCAAGTGTGGACACTTATTGATCCTTTGGAAGGAATTAGTCATATTGGGTGTAAATGGGTCTTCAAGAGAAAGATTGGAAATGATGGCAAAATAGAGACTTATAAAACTAGACTGGTGGAAAAATGATATACTCAGAAACAATGAGTTGATTTTGAGGAGACCTTTTTGCCAGTAGCTATGCTAAAATCAATTAGAATTCTTTTAGCTATAACAACTTATTATGACTATGAGATTTGGCAGATGAATTTTAAAATGATTTTTCTGAATGGATTTCTTGAGGAAGAAATTTATATGAAACAGCCAGAAGGTTTTACATCTAAAGCAGATAGTCATAAGGTGTGCAAGTTGCAAAGATCTATATATGGTCCAAAACAAGCATAAAAAAATTGGAATCTACAATTTAATGATGTTATCAAAATGTTTAGTTTAATCAAAAATGTAGATGAGCCATGTATTTACAAAAAGGTCAATGAGAGCGTCATAGTGTTCTTAATATTATATGTGGATGACATATTACAATTAGGAAATGATGTCGTTATGATGACTTCGGTCAAAGTCTGGTTATCCAAAACATTCTCAATGAAAGACTTGGGAGAAGCAACCTACATTCTTGGCATAAGAATTTATAGAGATAGATTTATAAGAATGATTGGTTTGTCCCAAAGTCTGTACATAGAAAAGGTGCTCAAAAGATTCAATATGTTGGACTCTAAGAGAGGTGTGTTACCTTGAAGGTATGTAATTAATCTATAAAGATTGATCAGTCCCAAGACACCTCAAGAGAGAGCACGCATGAGTCAAGTACCTGTTGGATAATATGACCCATAGCGTCACTATTTGTACAGATCATGGTGTTGTTGTACAAATTAACTATGTGACAAAGGAGATTGCACTCTTATCATTTGTGATTAGATCACCTTAGATATATAAATGATGAGAGGTCCCTATGATTTGTTCCTGGACGGAGAATGATATGAGAAAGTATCAGTCCACGTAGGATAAATCATTAAATATCCCTAGTCGTAGTATTATCGAGACATGACATCGATAATGCGGAATAGGCTAGTATTGCACTTGTGCGCGTTGTGAGGGCACAACGACATAGTTCTCATATATTTAAGTATTGGATACTTATGCAAGTGCGATAGGAGGTTGTGTTTCACCGATGGTACGGGAAACAGCTTCGCTCTGGATAGACCCCTCGGAATCCCATTGGTATTATGACTATGTGTCTATGGGAGTCCGTCATCAGGGTAGGTGTATTTGGTCTTAACCTGAGACTTGCACCGCTAATACTTACGATAATCGGTAGACTTTGGTCTTGGTGGTACATGGCTTTAACCGGTTCTGCGTACACCACTTCTGGGTTTATCAGAGAGTCGTAGTGTATTGGGTGTGATGTCAAGACGGAAGTATCACTTCAGTCATAGTGGAGATGATGTCACGCAGGATACAGTACTAGTGCTCTTGAGTGATGCGCATCCAATCATGATATTATGACCAGGTCATGAATATCTGATTATAGAGACTAGTTACCAGACATCCGACATGTGCTTCGGACGGGGCAGACACTTATCCAGCCCCAGCCCTAGCACGTGACTATCTGATACTGGACCGATATACACAATACTACGGTATACTACGCTTGATACAGATCTATATATTCATGTAAGAATATTTCTGGAGAATTGGGTAGGCATGGCGCTTTGCTAGAAGCCAACCTTGTCTTGTAAATCGGTATAACGTAGTACGAGGTACTTACGTGTTCGGATAGTCCGACGACCGTATTTGCTGCCAACATATCCGGAGATCTCATGGGTCGCTTCCCAAAGATTCACCGATGATGTATGACTCGCACTATGATTAATCTGGGATTAATTAGTAGAGAGAGAAGATTAATTTCTAGAGAGAGAAAATTAATCTGGGATTAATTGCGGAGATATTTTATCTGGGATAAAATATTAATTAAAGAGAGAGAACGATTAATTTGGAATTAATCGATAAAATAATATATTCGATATATTATAAGAAATTAGATTTCGACGCGGAATTGAAATTGGATTTTAATTCGGGTGAACGAATTAATTTAGAATCAATTCGTTAGCGACGTGAATAGTGAATTCGCTAGGCGTAATCATTTAATTACGACGCGACGAAAATTCGTTAATTTGGAATTAGCGAACCCGAGCCCGAGATTGATTGCGAGCGCATTCGCATTTCGAATTCGAGTGCGGCACGCAAGTCACATCAACATCAAATCACTAGTCGCGTCAATTGTCAAATCACTTGTCACTTTGAGTGATGTGATATGACATGTTGTCACTTTATTAAAGTGACTTGATGTGAATAGTGATGTGATTGAAAAGCATTTTTTGCTTTTGACTTTTGCTTTGGTATTTGATTTTATTTTTTGAAAATAAAATAAATATATAAGTAAAATGTTTCTCTCTCTCAACACAAAAACCCATTCACGTTTTTCTCTCTCTCTCCCAAAATCGGTAACTAGGTTTTTTGAAAACCTTGAAATTCTTCTTCTCTCTCAATCGGTCTTGGACCATTTTCTTCTCATTTTTTTGGTTTGATCACACTAAATGAAGAAGAAAGAGTGCTAGCACACACATGGGTTATATTATGGTGATAGGGAAGCGAATTTGTGAGCATGGAAAAGCTTGAAGCTTGGAGCTTCAAGGTGATGACCATGGCCGAATCTTGGAGGTGCTTCAACCATCAAAACGCACAGCTCACTGCACTTGGAAGCCATTCCGAGCCTAGGAGAAATGGAAAAAGACTTGTGTTCTTTGCATCTCAAACCAATCATTGTGAGTATTTGTTTCCGCCATTATTCCTTGATGTATTCATGTGATTTTATGCTTGTTTTGGATGATTCTTGGGACCTAATTAGGAACTCAACAATGGTATCTTGAGCCTTGAACAAGCATGAAAAAGTTAGGGTTAAAATTGGGTAAAACGAATTTGGGCATGTTTTGATGAAATTGTTTGTTAGTATGCTTAAATGAGATGGAATTAATGATTGATTAGATCAATTTGAAGAAATTGTGTTTGGAACAAATTTCCCCAATTTTTTGTGTAGGCCAAAGTTGACAAAATTGGGTAAACTCAATTTGAGCATCAATTGATTAATTGTTTAGTATAGTATGCTTGAATGAGGTTGAATTGATGTTGTGCATGATCAATTTCATGAAATTTGGTTGGATCCATTTTTCCCCAAATTTTGGGCATGACAAATTTGGGTAAACTTGATTTTGAGCATGTTTGATGAAATTGGATGATTTAGAATGCTTAAAGTATGTTTAATTGAGGATTGATTGGATCAATTTGTTGAAAATGAGTTTGGAACAATTTTCCCCAAATTGCTTATGTTGGCCGAAAATTGAGACCCTAATATCTTGGTGAATTTTTGTTTGTTTGATCATTGGATGACTTGAAACAAGTGGGTAATGTTGAATTGAAATTTGATTGGATTGAATTTTGATTTGGAACAATTTTCCCAAATTAAAGTAGGCTTGGCCGAATTCAATTGGATATGAAATTCATTGTGTTTTTTGTATTTTGATTCATTAGATGAGTTTAATTGATTTGGGAAATGATGATTGTGGATTCAATTGGATTGAAACCGAATCGGATTGGAAAAACCCCTAATTACCGAGAACAAAAGCATGTAAATTGGGTTTGATTTTAATAAATTGTGTTGGACACTATTTAATGTTAAAGTGCATGATTAATTAGGCTAATTGATGTTTTAGAATGTTAATTGGATAATTAATTGTGTATTACACTTAGGTTAATTAATTATGGAATTTGGAATTTTATAAGTTAATTAATTGGGCTTATTTTGGAAATTGGGCCTTAAGGTTGTAATTGGGCTTTTGGGCTTGGTTGTACCAAGTTAGGTTTAGGCCAATTTGGTTGGATCCAATTGGGCCCAAAACCGCATCCATAAAGTCCAATTATGACTTAATGGACCTTAATTATTTAATTGGGCCTAATGGGCCAAAATTAATTTAAAGGCTTATGGGGTAACTCCCGGATTGGATTTTGGTTATCAGTTTGACCCGAGTTGACCAAAAGTCCACGCCTTAAGAAATTAATTAAAAGCCCATTGGACTTTAATTAAATAAACATTAGATGTTAATTGGGCTTTGAGACCCATTGCGATTAAATTTGGAATTTAAGTCGTAAAGGTTCATTAAATAAAGTGTAATATTCAATTTGGAATTGAATAGTGAATTAGTATTAAATACATGTTAAATTGGATTTAATGTTGTAGTTTAATTTAATTCAAGAATTCGTACTTTCAGTACTTATTCGCAAAACGAGTTTGACTCGAGCAAAAATCAAATCGTTGTTTGAACATTGGATGATCACTAATTATCAGATTAATTAATTGGATTAGATTGATTGATAACATGCTTGTATGAATACATGGTTGTGATGCATGAATAATGTATATCGGATGGATATTAGTCGGGTGGGGCAATTTTGGAAATTGTGTAATAATTTGATTTATTAAATTGGACCTGCGTGTCCAGCCTTATCACCTCTATACTCTTTGTATTCTCTTCTCACCTATTCCCCTCAATGTAAATGAGGTTTCTTTAGAAGTGTAGTGTAACGGGTAGAAGTAAATACATGTGCTAGCTTTGGAGAGAGAAAATGAGAGATTTGATCTAGGATCAATGTAAAGTATCCATCCGCATATCATTATTATTTTATTTTCATACTCGCTTTATTATGTGTTTAGAATGCATGTTTAAGGGTGTATGATGATGAGACCTTAACAAAGATAATTAAATTGGTAGCCAATTTGCACGCGAAAAACCCTCATCAAATATCATGCGTTTTTCCTTCCATTGAGTGATTCTTACTCAAGATCCGAGATTGGCATGGTTGTTGGCCAAAGTCAAGCCCTTGTCCGTCGAAGATGTGTTTGAATCACGAAGGCTTTGTTCCATATCAGTGTCTTGTCCAAGTTGTGGTTTGTTGGCCAAAGTCAAGACCACTTCTTGTCCATCGACATTGATTACGAAGCTTTCATGGTCAATGGGTCGCGCTTGACTGGGATCACTAGGTTTGTTGTGCCAAAGCCAAGGCTTAGTTGATTCAGAGAAAAAGGTTAGGTAATACATTGGATGTATTGGCATATATAAGATATATGTTTAGGATTTGGATATCCGCCTACTGGATCTAGGAATTGGATGAGATCCAATTGATCTTCGAGATCTACCTAGTTAATTATCATACAATTTGTTGGCCAAAGTCAAGATTGTGTGATATTTAACGGGATCCTAGCCCACTAGGAAACACGGTTTCCCGAGTACTCGACAGAGGGTTAGAGGCTCGCCGAAAAATAGTGGGAGGCAAGAATTGAATTTGCAATACTCGTTCAATTACTCGCCATACGCGCTCATTCAAATTATTTCGTCGTTAGATTAAATGTTAGTTGGACTAATATTTAAATTGGTTTTTAATAATCAGTTGGACTGTATTATATTTGATTATATATAATTGGATTATATTAATCAATATATTTGAATTAATAATTTCAGTTTACAGTTGATTTTATAGTTGGACTATAGTAATCAATGTAATTGAGGTTAATTAATTTAGATTATATTTGATTATATAGTTGGACTATTATAATCATTATAATAAATAGTACCACAAATCGTTGATTAAATAGTTGGACTATTAGAATCAAGATATAAAAATGAAAGATTAGTGTTTAAGACATAATCCTGGGTGAAAATGTATTTAAACGACTTTAATTTTCAAATTGGGAATAAATTTCAGGATGGTCCTGGAAAAATAATAAGTTATTTTATTTGATAAAATAACGTATTATGCCTAAGCCCAGAGTTAAGCAAATAGTAGAGCATAATCTTTGGAAGATCATGTAATGATAACTTAAGTGCTTAATCCATTATGTTTGTCATAATTATGTTCACAGCTAGTATTAAAATTGGATTTTAGATACTTAGTGTGGTACATAAAATATATATATTGATGTTCAGAATCTATTTTGAACAGGATACTGACTTCAATTGAGATTTATCTGCGAATTGAAAACGGGACGAAAGTCGCTGTTTTAACCGTAGATATCTGAATTTAGGAACTACCTTCGGGTTAGTACTTAAATTTAGAAACTGTTATAATGTAGCTAGTTTGACTAGAAACATTATCTCTATATCGCGTATAACCCGCTGCGGGTGTACCTTTATATTCTAGAACACTAAAGTGTTTCATTATATAAAGATGATATTGAGATAAACACATTAGATGTGAATAACAGGATTTATATTTTGAATATAAATAATATCTCAAATATATAACATGACAAATAAATAGCTCAAATTGATTTGATCAGTTAAGAAACTTAATTGTGGCATAGTTGTCAGGGACACTGATAAACAAGAATCGTATATCCGCACTTTTGAAGAGCGGATACCAGGACTGATTTGATTCCATTCAAATAAAGTCTACGAATCTAGTCTATTTGGGCAAAGTGCCTAAAACACTATTTACTTGGTAAAAGTGTAAATGCCACCGATCTGTTAGCCCTACTTCATAGTGAAGCAAGTGGGCCCATGTCTAGCTAGGCTAGATATGGATATGAATATTTCGTGACCTGTACGGATGTGGCATCGCGTATGGTTATGTGTTTCTTTTGAAACACAAATCGGAAACTTTTAGAGTTTCGACACGAAATAGACAAATAGATCGGCTAAAGTATTAAACCGTCACGGTAAGACCGTAATGAATAATACTTAAACAATAAGTTTCTAGTATATTTGAAAGAGTATAATATTCTTTCAAATAAGGACTCCTCCCGGAACACGTCAGTTTGATGGTGTGTCCGAACAGATTAACCGAATTTTGTTAGACATGATAAGGTTAATCACGAGTCGCTCTGAGCTACCATTTCCTTCGACGGATATGCTAAACAGTGCAAGAACTTAATTTTGAATAGGTTCCATAAAATCTGTTTGACAGATTACATATTAGATATGAACGGGAAAGAAACCGGGTTTCTCATTCCTGATAATTTGGGTATGCTAGGCATATGTTTGGATGATACCAAACTAAAACCCAAATAGGATAAGTGCCAAATGTAGGTCATCCTAGGGATACCGTAAGTATTGTACTTATACACCTCACAAGAGAACAATTAGATTGTTGCTCACCATACGTTTTTCCTGATAGGAATACCGATATGCAGTGGTAAGTGGGAGGATAGTATAACTCGATGGAAATCAGAGTAATACTGTTCAAGGCACCGAATCTTAATGGAACACAAATAGTTCATCAAGGATGAGACTATTACCATTAATCTTCGAATACACAAGAACCGCGTAAGTCGGACAGAGTCGGAAAACAACCTGGGGTATGGGTTTCTGATCTAACCTTATAAAGATGTGAATCTTATTGAGGAATACCAACTGACTACGTATGAGGAAGTGATACAAGATATCAACTCCCCAATTATGGCAAAGTGCCATATAATCCGAAATGGATTCCATGTATATCAACCAGTTTGGATACTAGTTGATGTACCACAAGGCATTGTGCCTAATGGTACTTAAAAGTCTTCTAGGAAGACATACATGGATGGCAACATACCAACGTATAAAGCAAGGCTTTAACGGAAAGGTATCGTTATCAACATTGTGTTGATTACGATTCAACCTTTTACCTGTTGCCACGGTAAATCCATTTGGATAATGCTTGTTATTCGATCCATGATTGGATTGAAGCAAGCATTAGGTTCTTGGAATTATCGTTTTGATATAATCATAATGATGTATGATTTAATTCAAAACGAAAATAATTCTAGTGTATATATAAGAAGGTTAGTGGGAGCGCACTGACAGTGGCTGTCCTATAAAATAATGATAATACGTCATTTCTTGGAAATGATATTCCCATAAAATAAATATCGGCGAAAGCTTGGCTTTCGAAATACTCTCCTAGAAACCGTACATTGAAAATGTACAACACCTGGTGTATCATACTCTTTGAGCATATGGATTCACAAACAGGGCAATCCGAGTGATAGTCACTGGATTAATGTTAAAAACATCCATTAGTATCTTAGAGAACTAAGGATGCTGTCTTAGTCTATGGAGAAGGAGAACTTGAAGTGACTGGGATCACTGTAGCAAGTTTCCTATAACTGATAAAGACGACTAAAAGTCGCAAACGGTACTATATAGTTTGAATAACGGAACAGTGAGCTGGAAATCTTCCGAGCAAGATTCTGTTTCCGAATAAACAACAAATACGGATTATTGCTGCAGCTGAGGCAGCAATAGAAGCTATTTGGGTCGATAATAAATCTAATTAGATTAGATATAGTTCTGTTAGTGGCTGAGCTAGGCGTCAGCACAGACTAAGGAATTAAAGGTCTCATCGACGATCCAGATATATACTTCTATATTCATCTGATTCGTTCGGATCATACATCGTGGCGATGTGATGATCATGTAAATCGCATCAGATGATAATCATGCAAATCCGCTGACGAAAACCTTTTCTCAGCAGTTTGAGCCAACCGTACATAGTTCGGGTGTTAGACACTCGAGTGACTGGCTATGTGCCAAGTGGGAGATTGTTGGATAATATGACCCATAGCGTCACTATTTGTACAGATCATGGTGTTGTTGTACAAATTAACTATGTGACAAAGGAGATTGCACTCTTATCATTTGTGATTAGATCACCTTAGATATATAAATGATGAGAGGTCCCTATGATTTGTTCCTGGACGGAGAATGATATGAGACAGTATCAGTCCACGTAGGATAAATCATTAAATATCCCTAGTCGTAGTATTATCGAGACAGGACATCGATAATGCGGAATAGGCTAGTATTGCACTTGTGCGCGTTGTGAGGGCACAACGGCATAGTTCTCATATATTTAAGTATTGGATACTTATGCAAGTGCGATAGGAGGTTGTGTTTCACCGATGGTACGGGAAACAGCTTCGCTCTGGATAGACCCCTCGGAATCCCATTGGTATTATGACTATGTGTCTATGGGAGTCCGTCATCAGGGTAGGTGTATTTGGTCTTAACCTGAGACTTGCACCGCTAATACTTACGATAATCGGTAGACTTTGGTCTTGGTGGTACAGGGCTTTAACCGGTTCTGCGTACACCACTTCTGGGTTTATCAGAGAGTCGTAGTGTATTGGGTGTGATGTCAAGACGGAAGTATCACTTCAGTCATAGTGGAGATGATGTCACGCAGGATACGGTACTAGTGCTCTTGAGTGATGCGCATCCAATCATGATATTATGACCAGGTCATGAATATCTGATTATAGAGACTAGTTACCAGACATCCGACATGTGCTTCGGACGGGGCAGACACTTATCCAGCCCCAGCCCTAGCACGTGACTATCCGATACTGGACCGATATACACAATACTACGGTATACTACGCTTGATACAGATCTATATATTCCTGTAAGAATATTTCTGGAGAATTGGGTAGGCATGGCGCTTTGCTAGAAGCCAACCTTGTCTTGTAAATCGGTATAACGTAGTACGAGGTACTTACGTGTTCGGATAGTCCGACGACCGTATTTGCTGCCAACATATCCGGAGATCTCATGGGTCACTTCCCAAAGATTCACCGATGATGTATGACTCGCACTATGATTAATCTGGGATTAATTAGTAGAGAGAGAAGATTAATTTCTAGAGAGAGAAAATTAATCTGGGATTAATTGCGGAGATATTTTATCTGGGATAAATATTAATTAAAGAGAGAGAACGATTAATTTGGAATTAATCGATAAAATATATTCGATATATTATAAGAAATTAGATTTCGACGCGGAATTGAAATTGGATTTTAATTCGGGTGAACGAATTAATTTAGAATCAATTCGTTAGCGACGTGAATAGTGAATTCGCTAGGCGTAATCATTTAATTACGACGCGACGTAAAATTCGTTAATTTGGAATTAGCGAACCCGAGCCCGAGATTGATTGCGAGCGCATTCGCATTTCGAATTCGAGTGCGGCACGCAAGTCAAATCAAACATCAAATCACTAGTCGCGTCAATTGTTAAATCACTTGTCACTTTGAGTGATGTGATATGACATGTTGTCACTTTATTAAAGTGACTTGATGTGAATAGTGATGTGATTGAAAAACATTTTTTGCTTTTGACTTTTGCTTTGGTATTTGATTTTATTTTTTGAAAATAAAAAAATATATAAGTAAAATGTTTCTCTCTCTCAACACAAAAACACACCATTCACGTTTTTCTCTCTCCCAAAATCGGTAACTAGGTTTTTTTTGAAAACCTTGAATTCTTCTTCTCTCTCAATCGGTCTTGGACCATTTTCTTCTCATTTTTTTTTGGTTTGATCACACTAAATGAAGAAGAAAGAGTGCTAGCACACACATGGGTTATATTATGGTGATAGGGAAGCGAATTTGTGAGCATGGAAAAGCTTGAAGCTTGGAGCTTCAATGGTGATGACCATGGCCGAATCTTGGAGGTGCTTCAACCATCAAAACCGCACAGCTCACTGCACTTGGAAGCCATTGCCGAGCCTAGGAGAAATGGAAAAAGACTTGTGTTCTTTGCATCTCAAACCAATCATTGTGAGTATTTGTTTCCGCTATTATTCCTTGATGTGTTCATGCGATTTTATGCTTGTTTTGGATGATTCTTGGGACCTAATTAGGAACTCAACAGTACCGTATGCATCTGCCATATGTAGTCTCATGTATTCTATTTTTTATACAAGACCAGACATTATATTTTTTGTTAGTGTAACAAGAGGTTGATGATTATAAGTCAACCTCTGGATTCATTTTCTTATGCAATAGAGGAGCAGTCAGTTGGAAAAGTGCCAAACAGTCCACCATTGCAGACTCAACTATTGAGGTAGAATATATAGCAGCTTCGGAAGCTGCGAAGAAAGCAGTTTGGATAAAGAAGTTTTTTACAAAGCTAGGTGTGGCTCCAACCATTGAATGAGCATTCCCTTTGAACTGCGACAACAATAGGACTATAACACATGTCAATGAACCGAGGTCGCACCAAAAATCCAAACACATTCAAAGAAAGTATCACATACTAAGAGAATATGTTGGAGATGGATAAATAGTCGTTCGGAAAACACCGTCAGCTGAAAATATAGTTGATCCACTCACAAATCCTATGAGTAAAGAGAAAATGAAGCATCATCTTGAGAAGATTGGCATTTGGTATCATAACAACTGGCTTTAGTGCAAGTTAGAGTTTGTTAGAGTGTATGCCCTAAAAACTGTTGTGGATGTCATGGTTTAAGGTAAAATATTTTGTAATACAGTTTATTATTTATTAATAAGAGGCATTTGTTTTCTACACATCATTACATCTATATTTTATTTGTATGTGTTGAGGCATTATATCAGATGAATATCGTTAATCCAAAAGACGTTTGTGATTATGAAAGTCAATGATACTTATACAAATAAGTCTCAAATTAAGTTCTTGGTAAAATGTGATTATTATATAGGACATTAATATATCACTTGGCTAATATTACTGTGTGTCGCCTATATGGACATATGATGTTAATAGAATAGTTGATGAGTCTCATATCATAAGGATAAATAATATATACTTTCATTAGTATAATGAAATATCGAACACGACCACAGAAATGTAAGATCACATGGTAATATTTGTTGGGGTAATTGTGGGACCCATAGGGTCAGATCAGTGCCCCGCACAATAGAAGTGGGTCTAACCCATGGATATCAAGCATGGGTGTATTTTAAAATAATTTAATGGAATACTATATTCCATTACGAGTGTATAGAAAAATATCAGGGCTGAATCGGAGTCCAGAAACTCAAAAATGGATAAAAAAAAAGTTTTAGCACGTGCGCACGCTATAGTGCGCGTGAACAGTGTATGTGTACACTGTGCACTCTTTACGTCAAAAAGAAATTTGACGACTTTAGTTGGTGAAATTTCTGAGTAACCAGGGGCTCGCTTCACAAATGTGTAATCTTTGCGTCAAAAAGTAATTTGACGACTTAATGAAGCTAGGGATGAACCCTGCAAAAAATAAATCTTAAAGAAATCTCGTTGATCCTTAACTAAGTGTTAGATTATCTTGACCAAGAAAAATATGAAAAATGAACTAAAGTGCCAATACTGGTCTACATTTAGTGGCAGCATAAACCGATCTGGGTTGCACAAAATTCCTTATAAAAGAATCACACACACACACACTTAGAGAAGCATTCGAAAGGTGAAACCCTTGTTGAAATTGAATTTTGAGCTTAGACAATACTCATACTTTGAAAAGAGAATGGATTTCAAAGGAAAAAAATTGAGAACATGCGAGGAGTCATTGCATGATAAAAATGTGGAAAGTAAGATCAATGATTTGGAAATTTCGAGGGACTGCCAAAGCAAGAAGTGAGACAAAATCTGACAATACCTCTACAGAAGAACATTGTGACTCATGTACCCCCTCAAGCCGAAGAACGGGCAGGTAGTTAGAGAGTATTTGCATAAATACATATACACATATATACATGCGCATATGCATACATACAGATAACATTTCTTTTGCAGGAAATTTGAACAAACCCAGCCTCCAAGAAGTGGAGCGAGACATAGAACACTCAGTAGTAGTCAAAAGTCGAATCTTCCATGACACGGAGCACCCGGCAGTCAGAAGGACGAGACATGTGGGCGAATCCCACCTAAAAGGAATACTGGGGGCGAGGCCCACTTTAAAGAGAATATTAGGGGTGAAGCCTGCCGAGACGAGGTAACTGAGAGTGACCATCATCGTAAAGATAGGTTATGGAATTGCCCACGATAAAAGATTTGTTGGAATGCCAACGAAAATAGAAGTATGCTTTAGAATGCATTGGGAATATTTGGAAACATGGATTGGAACACCTTGGGATCAAGAAATTGGGTTTTAATGTACCTATGACATGGCAAAGTCGAGAACAGAAAGATGTTTGGAGCATAAAGAAGTCGGGAACAAGGCCCATCTAAAATCAGAAACACTAGGGGCGAGGCCCGCCTAAAAGAGGATATCGGGGGCAAAGCCCGCCTATAAAATGAGACATGGGTCGAAGCAACTCATCTGATCGAGGAATCGGAAAGGCCCGAGAGTCCGACCCATCAGAATTTCAGACAGATATCGAGGAATCTCATTCAGTTGAAATATCAAAAGGCCCAATGGTCTAACCTATCAGAATTTCAGGCATAGATCTAGGCATCTCACAACCGATCAAGGCATCGAGGGACCGATGGTCCAATAGCTTTTACAATAAAGATCAAGGCATCAGAGCACTGAGGGTCCAAGAACTATCATAGTAGAGATCAAGGCATCTCAAACTAATCGAGAAATCAGAAGATCGATGATCTAACAACTATCATAATAGAGATCGAGGCATTCCACAACTGATTGAGACATCGGAGGACCGAATGTCCAACCACTATCGAGGCATCTCAAACTAACCGAATGCATTGGAGGACTGATAGTCCAACTACCATGACAGTAAAGATCGAGGCATCTCTCAATTTCACAGCCACTGAAGGGCCCGAGTGCCCATCTTCTTCTTCACACCGATCGAGGCATCAACAGACTCGAGGGTCTATTAACCAGCCAAATAACAGCAAACAAAAAAATCACCACAAAGCAAGATAAGTCTGGCGATGTCAGGCGAGCCAGGAAAGTAAAAATATATGACTTTGATAGACTTGTCACTATCACACACTACAAGCCTACCAAAGTGGGGGACCCTTCGATTTTTTTTTTACTTTTTTGAAAATAAAAAAATTGAGATTTAAACATTAATTGGGGATTAGGATTTGTGTTGGAACTTTAAGGTTTTGGTTGGAATCGTTGGAACCGCTGGAACCGTTCGGTTCCAGCGGTTCCAACCGGTTCGTTCAGGGAAAGAACCCTAACCGAACCGGTCAGGTTCCGGTTCGGTTTCGGAACCGGAACCTTGGCCACCTTTAGTGGGGGTGACTGTATATACTGTATTTTTATGTATAGCCCAATGATGAGTCTTTTATGGGAGTGCACGTGAAATGTTTGGGAAGGTTATAAGGTTCAATACTGGAAGGGAAAGAAACCCCACAAAAATCCAAAAGCCAGAGTTCTGACCAGACCTTATCTATATCTGGCAGGATAAAAATATTGATGTCCGGCTGGATATTCCCTATGTCAGGTCGGATATGTATCACGTTTCTAGATTTACTGAGGGATTCAATCACTTTTCTTCTTTTACCAATTTCTACAAAGCCAAAATATTTTCCTTAACAAAAGATCTTTTCCTTGTTAGCACAAAACCTTACACACTATAAAAAGAGCATCACAACACACAGTAAATGGAGATTTTTTGGATCGACTTTCTCAGAATCTAAAGACAGTAAACACCAAACACCTAAATTTCCCAACTCCATCAAGAAATCTGGCAATCAACCGAAGCTTCACAGAGGTGTTTCTTGAGCCAAAATTACTAAGGACAAAGACATGATGTCACCTTAGTCTCTATCCCAACACTCTTCTTGCTCTGACGACACCGTATATCCGGCCGGACATCACATATTTCATGCCAGACATACATCTATCACACAATAAATTCGATAGTATAAACTGGCTACATCTGACCGCATACACTCGCTTCTTTGTGGTATATAAGATGGAAATCTGGACGTAGATTTCGTAGCTGAATATGAATGGATGGCAGTACTATTTGCACTCGGGATATAACTCAACATACCACTTAGAAACGGTTACACGTGTCCTTCTTTATTGCTTTATCATTACTACTATTATATGACCATTCTGTTTGTCTTATCATTGTCTTGCTATTACCATTGTGCACGACTCTACACTTTATGGTTATTGGTTTCAAGCATGTCATGACATATCTTTGTTATTTGATCTCATGCATACTTCTGTGTTCTGAGATTTCTGGTTTATGTAGTAAATCCGACCCGATATCCAACATGTCCGGCCATATATAAATGCTAGTATACATAACTGGTCGAATCCAAGATATGTCTGGCCGAGTTTGTTTTATTCGTTATTTATTCTGCTTTATTATTATTTTCATGAGTGTTTCGCTACTGCATGAAATATAAATTGCCTTGAGTGATTATATGCAATATATATTGTTCATGTGTGATCTATGTATTTAAAGACATGTGGATCCTATTTTAAGAGTAGATATTATACTCACATCAGTAATGGACCATTCAAAACCAAACGATTTTAAGGTCGAACTTTTCGAGGGGTGTAGTACGGCTTTAAATCATTCCATTTGTATCATACTAGGTAGAGACTCCTTTATTCTCTGGTTAGTTCCCCGCGAACTAATCCGTACTTTCTACGAGCTGCGAGCTTAATAGTGTAGTGGTCGCTGACGTCATAGACGTAGCAGTAAACCCCACTTCACTTCTACATTATGGAGACCGAAGAAGGGTGTGATCGGATGGAAGAAAACTTCCAGCCGTTGAGGTTGATCCAACTACCGGCGCTGAAGACGTTCCAGACATTGGCGTTCCTAATGCTGAAGTTATGGATATTCAAGATGTTGAAGATTGACTTTGTCTTGTTTGTACTTAGACTTATTTTGTACCGACTTAGATAATTTTTATAGCTTGTAATGAAACGATGAATGAATGGATGTTTCTTATTTTGAGTTTATTCATTTTCTTTATGTGTGATCTTTTAATTTGTGATTGTCTCTTTTCAAAGTACGAGTCATTTTAAGAGTCGATGTTGGTCAGAGTCATACTCGTTTGGACTTGATACTGAAGCGTAGTTGGATAGCTCTGGTGAAATGCAAGTCTTGATCGTTTGGATTTACTATTGACTCATGACTTGGGCTCAGATGAAGGCCAAGTTCTGATGCCCTTGAAGCGTCATCGACTCAAGACTTGGACTAGGGGAAAGCTAAGTCTTAGCTGTATAAGCTAATCGATTCGAGGCTTAAACATAGGTGAAACCTAGGTCTTGGTCACTTAAATGTCGTATGAGATTGATATAATTGAAAAAATTTAATGTATTTGGGTAGTTGTCCCCAAGTCTTGAGTTTAAAAATAATGAAAACTTTAAAGCAAAAAAATCTATGTAAAAAATCTACTAATAGTCTATTTGTTTCCTAGTAAGAGAGTAGTCATTTATCAAATGGTTAGTCTATGACTACTAGTTTGTTAGGGCTACCTATAGTATCGCTTGAGGTGAACTACATTCCAACTGTTCTAAATGGGCTTCCCAGAATCTGTCTTCAACATGCATACTCATTGTCCAATGACCTTTCCGATGATGTATGGGCCTTCCCATATGGGCCCAAGCTTGCCATCTCCCACTTCATTAATGTTTTGAAAGACTTTGTAAAATACCCAATCTCTTTTTTTGAAATTTTGACACTTGACATTCTTGTTGAATTGTTTGGTCATCCTTTACTGGTGGACAGAAAGTCGTATCAGGGCAAGTTCCTTTAACTCGTCTATGGTGTCAAGGCTATAGTTTATGAGCTACATGTTGGAATCTTCTTTGAGCCACTGGTAGCATGAGGATGGGACGTTTCCTTCAGTATGAATGATTCTTTGGTCATAAAGGCTAATGAGAACGGGGTCTTTACAGTCGATGAACAGACTATTGTTCGATAAGACAGAGTACCCCCGAATGCTCATATGTCCACGCTCTATTAGCTTTCTCCAGTCACTTCTTCAAAGTATTGACGATGGTATTGTTGGAAGACTCAACTTGTTTGTTAACTTGGGGAAAGCATGGAGTCGAGAAGCTGATCTTGATTCCCCAATTTCTACAGAAGTATTGGAAGCGATGATAAAGGAATTGGGAGCTATTATTGGTGACTATCTCCCTTAGCATCCGATATCAACAAATGATATTATTCCAAATGAAGGTTTGAACTTCTATTTCTCGTACCCTGGTAAAAGCCTCGGCTTCAATCCACTTGGAGTAATAGTCTATGAGTGCAAAAATATAGACTCGTTGGCATGAGGGTGTTAAGAGCTTGTCCACAATGTCCATCCCATACTTCATGAATGGCCACGGGGAGAGGATGAGGTTGAGCTTTTTTGGCATTTATCGCATCGATGAGCAAAGTCTGTTGAGTCGACTAGAATGGTGGTTCAATAGTATCCCATCGTGTGCGCTTGCAATGCCAAGCTACTTCCTCTAGAGTGGTTTCCACATTCTCCTTCATGTAACTCAGTTAGCAAGTATTGGCTTCCTCGAGAGTAACACACTTAAGATAGGGCCTAGAATAAGACCTCTTCATGAGTTGGTCTTCATATAAAGTAAACCTCACAGCCTGACATTGGATCTTTTAAGCTTCGACTTTGTCGTTTGGAAGTGAACCATTCTTTAAGTAGTTGGCCAATGGATTCAACCAAGAGTCGGCTGAATTGACCGAGTCAACATCTTTGGATTCTTCTTTCCAGATGGCTGGCCACTATAAATAAATCACAGGGATAGATTGGGATTTGTCCTATTGTATAGTCAAACTAAGAGTGGCTAGGGCATCTGCATGGAAGTTTTCGACTCTAGGAACTTGTGAGATTGTGAACTACTCGAATCTCGTCTGGAGCTCCTTCATATTTTGTAAGCAGAAGGCCATCTACAAGTCTCTTGCTTGATACGACCATTGGAGCTGGTTGACGATAAGTTGGGAATCTGATTGGACCTTAATCTTCCTGATTCCAAGGTCCTTGGGCAAGGTAAGATCAAGAATTATTGCTTCCTACTCAGCTTCGTTGTTGGTGACTTTGAAGCCACACTTGATTGCATGTTGCAACGTGTCTCCTTGAGGTGTGGTAAGCACGAGTCTTAATCCGCATCCTCGATTGTTGCTTGAACCATCCAGTTTGAGTTTCCAAGTTGTTTTCGGCTGGACACATTGGATCTCTATGTCAGCTTGAGCTTATATGTTGCGATAGAAGTCGGCCACAAAGTGCACTAGTGCTTGAGATTTGATTACGATTTGAGACTGATAAGTTATATCATGCTCCCTTAGCTCAACTGTCCACTTGACTAGCCTCCTCAAGATCTCGGGTTTGTGAAAGATATTTCTCATGGGGTAAGTAGTATAGACTATGATTGGATGCCCTTGGAAGTGTGGTCGTAGCTTTCGAGCCACCGTTACTAACGCTAGCACCAGTGATAAACATTAAAAAATATACATTTATTAAAAGGAAAATTAATCATTTTACACTTGTAGTTTCATTAATCCCCTTAATTTAGCATATTTATGAAATAATAATTAAATTTATATTTTATATATTTTTATTGTGATTTATTTCTTATGTAGGTGAAATAATACTTTGGATGTATAACTAGAAAAATAAACGTGACATTTAGATTTTGGAGGCCAGAAACTTGAAAGGGCGTTCTAATCGTGTATAATTTCTGAAATTCTAACTTTGCGCAATTTTCGTATTTTGGAAATAACATTGTACTCTGATATCGGATTGAGGCGATTCCAGTTTCAGATGAAAGAAGATTCAAATATCTACAATTTTGTTCTAAGATTTTCTACTTGGGATGTGTTCAATGTCAAAATTGGTGAAGGAACCAATGTGTGTTACATGTAATTGTAATTATTAGAAAATAAAATAAAAAATAAAGGTTGAAATGTCACAATCCACTTTAGATGGATTGTGAAAAATGTTTGCAAAATGATCAATAAAAATAAAAAAAAGTCAAAAAAGGAAAAAGAAAAAATTAGTAAAAAATTATTGTTTGTATTTGATTTGGAAAATTGTAATTAATAGTTGATGGATGAGTACTTCTACTAGAATTAGAGGTGTTCACCTTTCATTTTCTTCATACTTATTTCATTTTCTCTCTTGAAAAACTTGGAAAAAATGTCTTGTGTGTTAATTTTTCAAGCTTTATTGTAATTGTTTTTTTTTAGTAATAAAATTATGTGTGTTTTTATTTAAAGCATGACTAGCTAATTCTATTCTGTTGGGGTAAATGGTGAAACTCTTAATATGAGAATATAGATTAATATTATTTATATTATAATATATGAATTGTAATCTACAAACTAATATTTAATATACTCTTATAAATATTTGCGGGTGTCTTGATTTGCTGTAGACAATCTCATCTTGGTTGGCATAATTAATACTTTACCTCATATTATATAAGAGAGTAATTTAAATCTGGACTAATTATTGACAATTCTTGTTACCGCCTTTATGGCTGGTTTTATATATTTGGCATAATTGGATACCTAACTGGACTTATTATAGACAAATGTTATCATCGTCTTTATGTCTGGTTATATATATTTTGGTATAATTAATTCCTGAAGTAAATTAACTGGGTAATAATGACAATTCATATATTATAAAAAGTAATATTTCGCTATATTTGAAATATCAATGGTGGATCCCCTATCCCTAACATTCTTTTTTATTGTTGCAGTCCAATTTAAAATTGTCCATCACTTCAAACAATTCGGCCTTTTTATTTTCACTCGAATTATTATTTTATTTTACTAAATCTATTCCCTGTGGATCGATCCCGGACTTACCGAGTTATTTTATTACTTCGACACTCTTATACTTGAGAGTAAAGAACCAATTTGTAAGTGTGTCAAGTTTTATGCGTCATTGCTGGAGAAAATAATTTAATAGATAAAATAATAATTTAACATCCTTTCAATTTTTTTTCTCTTTTTATTTTAAATTTTTTAATTTTCTGCATCTCATTTTTTTCTTTTTCTTTGAAGTTGAGTTGATCCAAGATATCCTGATTGATCCCCAAATGAATTCTGAACCTAGACATCCTACATATAGACAAACCCTGTACTTAATTATTCAAGGTTACATGAGACAGAAAACTCAATTAAAATGGACCTTGTATTTTGCTAAAGAATTTCTTGAACCATCCACATCTAAAGATTCTTCTATAATTTTTTGTGAAAACCTAATTCGAGAAATTGAGACAGCTGAGCGAGAAATTCAATTGAGATCTGAATTGACAAGAATTAGAGGACATTTTTAGGATTCAATCATTACATTTTTTGGGGTGTAAGTATTGCATTTGCATATTTAAATTTTAGCAAATAGCCTGCATTTGATTACATGAGACATTGGTCTCAATCATCTAGTGGTAAATTAAATAGAGAGTCTCTATCACCTTCAGTTAAAATGGCTGATAACCAAAATGAAAACCCACCTAACCGAGATGAAAATCTAATTGATCAGGTAGAACGTGAGTCTCAGCATGACGATCTTAATCATCCTAGGACACTTAGAGAATTCATGAATCCTACTATGACAGAATCACCATCTTGTATTGTATTCCCCCCAGATGCATCACGTTTCAATTTCAAATCGAGTGTCATCCAACTTTTACCCACATTCCATGGTCTAGAATCAGAAAATCCTTATCAACACTAAAGATAATTCGAAGAGGGATGTAATACTTGCACAGACCAAAATTACTGCATGAGTATAATTCGACTCAAGTTTTTCCCCCTTTCTTTAAAGGATAAAGCTAAAATTTGGTTACAGAACCTTGTTGGACAATTATGACCCATAACGTCACTATTTGTACAGATCATGGTGTTGTTGTACAAATTAACTATGTGACAAGGATATTGCACTCTTATCATTTGTGATTAGATCACCTAGATGTATAAATGATAGGAGGTCCTTATGATTAGTTCCTGGATTGAGATGATATGAGACAGTATCAGTCCTCGAAGGATTAATCATTAAATATCCCTAGTCAGAGTATTATCGAGATTGGACATCGATGTATGACTATGTGTCTATGGAAGTTCGAAATCAGGGTAGATGTATTTGATCTTAACATGAGACTTGCACCGCTAATACTTGCGACAATAAATATGCTTTGGTTTTGGTCGTCCAGGGCTTTAACCGGTTCTGTGTACGCCTCTGCTGGGTATATTGAGAATCGTAGTGTATTGGGTGTGATGTCAAGACGTAAGTATCACTCCAGTCATAATGGAGATGATGTCACGTAGGATACGGAACTAGTACTCTTAAGTACTGCAGTCATCGAGATGATATGACTAGGTCATGTTTATCCGATTATAAAGACTAGTTACCAGACATCCGACATGTGCTTCGTACGGGGCAGACATAATTCCAGCCCCAGGCCTAGCACGTGACATCAGATACTGGATCGCTATATGCTATACTACGTATACTACGCCTGACATAGATTGTATATTCCAGTAAGAATATTTCTGGAGAATTGGGTAGGCACGATGTTTTGCTAGAAGCCAACCATGTCTTGTAAATCCGTAAGCACGTGGTACGAGGTACACACTTAATCGGATAGTCCGATAACCGGATTTACTGCCAACATATCCAGAGGTCTCTTGGTCACTTCCCAAAGATTCACCGATGACAGTTGACTTAAACTAGAATTAATCTGGGATTAATTTAGAGAGAGAAAATTAATCTGTGATTAATTGAGGCTTTATTTAATCTGGGATTAAATGTGTTCGGAAGAGAGAGAACGCGATTAATTTGGAATTAATCGGTAAAATAAATTTAATAGTTAAATTTGATTTTTCTATTTAATTTATTTGTATGGGCTAAAATTAATATATTGAATATATTAATATGAATTGGATTTCATTACAAAATTAAATTCGGACTTTAATACGAACGAATGAATTAATTTAGAATTAATTCGTAAACGACATTCGTAATATATTTACGAGGCGTCATCATTTAATTAAATTAGATTTAATTATTATTTGCGACGAAAATTCGTTTAATCGGATTAAACGAATCCGAGCCGCGGCAAACATTCGTAGAATCCATTTGAATTTTGAATTCAAATGTGGGGCCCACTTCACATGTGGTAGTTGGGAGGGTAGTTAGCATTTATGCCAAGCAACCAACTTTCCAACTACCTTGGAATGGTTTTGGTGAAACCATTTACCCAACCACATTGTTTAGGTAAAATGGTAAATTGGTTTTACCAAAAGGCATCTCTCTCTCTTATTACACAACACATCTCAAAAACACAAACCCTAGCACACAAGTATTTGGGCGTGAGCTTCATGTTCTCCTCTCTTTGATTTTGTGGCAAAGTCAAGTTAGATAGCACTTCAAGGAATCAACAAAGGTGATAGGGAAACAACTCAAAGCTTGGAATCAACACAAAGGTTGGATCTTGGAGATCTTTATTCAAAATTTTAAAAGCTCAAATCCATTCAATGTAAGTATTTCCACAACTTATAATGAATTTATGAACACCTTTTCTTGCTTATTAGATCCTTGGCATGTTCTAGGAACACTAACAATGGTACCAGAGCCAATTTTAAGCAAGAAAATTTTAGGGTTCATGAGACTAAAATTGGGGCTTTTGTGTTTTGAACATGATTTCTTCAAATTGATGATTTGAGCATGCTTAGATTATGTTAACTTAGAGTTGTGCATGATTATTAGATTTGAGAAATTGATTGGATCAAAATTTTAAATTCCCCTTAGTGTGGCCGAATGTACTGCAGTCCACTGCAGTGTGATTTTTTTTGTTTTTTACAACATTGGATGTGTTTAAAGCATATTTAAATGTTGATTGTTGGTTTGATTAGATTGGAATCAAAGTCAATAATGTTTATGTTAAATTCAAGAGCATGTTGAGCATGAAATGATGTGTTTTGGCTTCAATTTGTGTTGAGCATAAATTGATGGATTAAGCATGATTAATTAAGTTAATTGGTATTTTGGAAATATTGAGTTTAATTAATTAATCGTGGCTAATACACTTTAATTAAAATAATTGTGATATTTGGAATATTATAATTATGTTAATAAGCCTTTAAATTATGAATTGGGCTAAAAGTGTATATTTGGGCTTAATGGGCTTGGTTTGATCAAGTTTGGTTTTGGACTTTTGGATTGGATCCAATTGGGCCCAAAACCAATTCCATAAAGTCCAAATACATCACTTGGCCCTTTTAAGAATATAATTGGGCCTAATGGGCCTAAATTGATTTGTTGGCAATAGGGTGATTCCTATTGGGCCCTTTAAGGCTTATAAGTAAGTGTAAATATTTAATTTGGAATTAAATTTGGAATTAGTATTGAATACAAATAAATTGGATTTAAAGTTGTAGTTCAATATAATTCAAGAATACTTACTTTGCGTATTTATTCTTAAACGAGTTTGACTCGCACAAATTAAATCGTTGTTTGAACATTGGATGATCATTAATCAAAGATTAATTAATTAGATTAGATTAATTGAATAACATGCTTTGTATGAATACATGAATGTGTTGTATGAATAATGTATATCGGATGGATATTAGAAGGGCGAGGGCAATTTTGGAAATTGTAATAAATTTAGAATTTATTAAATTGGACCTGCGTGTCCAGCCTTTTATCTCCTTATTCTTTGTATTTCTCTTCTCACCAATTCCCCTCAATGTAAATGAGGTTTCTTTATTGTATTATGTAATTGGGTAGAAGTTAGAATAGTTCTAGCTGGGGAGAGGAAAGTGAGTGATTTGTTCTAGGAACAATTTGTGACATATCCATCCGCATATCATTATTAATTTATTTATCGCACCTTATTATGCTTTTAGAATGCATGCTTAAGGGTGTATGATGAGACCTAATCAAAGATAATAAATTGGTTGCCAATTTACGCGAAAAAACCCTCAAAACATATTAAGCGTTTTTCCTTCCGTTGAGTGATTCTTACTCAAGATCCAAAGTTGGCATTGGTTTGTTGGCCAAAGTCAAAACCTTTGTCAATTGCGGATGTGTTTGAATCATGAGAGTTTTGTTCCATATCGGTGTCTTGTCCAAGTCGTGATTTTTTGGCCAAAGTCAAGATCACTTCTTGTCCATCGACATTGATTACGAAGCTTTCCATGTCAATGGGTCCCGCTTAACTGGAATCATTAAGCTTGTCGTGCCAAAGCCAAGGCTTAATTGATTCAGAGGAAAAGGTTAGGAAAATATATTGGATATATTGGCATATTTATTGTATATATGTTTCAGACTTGGATGTCCACCTACTGGATCTAGGAATTGGATGAGATCCAATTGATCTTAGAGATCTACCTAGTTAAGTATCATACAATTTGTTGGCCAAAGTCAAGATTGTGTGTTATTTAACGGGATCCTACCCCACTAGGAAACAAGGTTTCCCGAGTACTCAACAGAGGGTTAGAGGCTCGCCGAAAAATAGTGGGAGGCAAGTATTAAATTTGCAAATTTCGTTTAGATACTTGCCAATACGCGCTCATTTCATTTTTCGTCATAATTTATTTATAAATATATTAGTTGGACTAATATTTAATTGTTGTTTTAATTAAACAGTTGGACTATATTCAAACTACTTTATTTATAGTTGATTATATAATTGGATTATAGTAATCAATATATTTGAATTTTACCCTTCATTTATAGTTGATTATATAATTGGATTATAATAATCAATATATTTTAATTTTACCGATCATTTATAGTTGATTATATAATTGGATTATAGTAATCAATATATATTTGATTTTAACCAATAAAATTGTAATTAGTTAAATAGTTAGACTATAGTAATCATTACATTAGATTGTACCCGAAATCGTTGATTGGATAGTTAGACTATTGGAATCAAGATAACTAAAAGATTAGTGTTTAAAACATAATCCTGGGTGAAAATGTGTTTAAACGACTTTAATTTTCAAATTGGGAATAAAATTTCAGGATGGTCCTGGAATCTAATAAGTTACTTTATTTGATAAAATAACATATTAGGCCTAAGCCCAGAGTTAAGCAAATAGTAGAGCATGATCTTTGGAAGATTCATGTGATGATAACTTTAGTGCTTAATCCATTATACTTATTAAAAGGACTCCTTAATTTCCTAATCAGAACTAAGGATTAGATCCTTAAAGTATGATGAAGAAATTGAAGGATCTTCATAGATTTATTCTTAGATCTTAGAAGTATTAAATTACAATTAATAACTCTTGGAGAGTTAATGGCTATTCTCAAGGAGATAAAGCCAAGTTTGCAATAAGGCAAGTAGCGCAAGGCGCACCTTACTTCGATATTCTAGAAACCCAAGGCTTGGCCAAAGGCTTATGGGATATAGAAAAGGCAAAGGCAAAATCATTACTGTCTTCTAGGAAGACAAAAGACATATCCCAAGATGTTTGCTTAAACTGTTGCAAATGGGATCACTGAAGTGTGACTGCCGTATGGACAAAGCAGACATGAAGGAATTGAAGACGAGCAAGGCTCTGACTTCAAATATTTTGTCATAAATATGTTCACTACTAGTATTAAAATTGGATTTTAAATACTAGTAGTTTACATAGTCAGCATACCAATGGACATCATGCTGTTTCATGGCAAACAACTGTTCATCTGGAAAGGTTTCTTTAATTGTCAGTTCATTGCTAGTTGTTTATCTATTCTCAAGCCTCGATAAGTGATCTGCCACTTGGTTTTCTGTCCTTTTTCCTGTCTCGGATCTCCACATCAAATTCTTACAACAGAAGCACCCAACAGATCAATCTATGTTTGGCATCTTTCTTTGTGATCAGGAATTTGATTGCTGAATGATCTGTGTAGACCACTACCTTGGGACCCAGCAGATAAGAGCGGAATTTATCAAAAGCAAACACAACTACGAGCAACTCATTTTCAGTGGTTGTGTAGTAGAGTTGAGCTTCATTCAGAGTTCTGCTGGAGTAGTAAATGGTATGAAAAATTTTTGCTTTGCGTTGTCCCAAAACTGCACCTACAGCAAAATCACTAGCATCGCACATCACCTCAAATGGAAAGGTCCAGTCTGGTGCTACTATGATGGGGGCAGAGACCACTTCTGTTTTAGGATCTCAAAAGCTTCGTGGAATTCTTTAGTGAAGTTGAAAGGTACATCTTTCTCCAGTAGATTGTATAGAGGTTTAGCAATCTTGGAGAAGTCTTTGATAAATCTCCAGTAAAATCCTGCATGTCTGACCGGTGTTGTCACACACCTATAACGCAAGCGCACGTATCGTTCAAGTAGTATAAAAAGTATCGATCCCACGAGGACCTAATACCTAATCTACCTAATTTTATGAGGCCAAATGATTACTAGTATCTATTGGATTGATTGTTTAATGGAATGGTGACTTTAAAATTAAAACAAAAAATAAAAAGACGTGAAAGTAGATTGAGGGAAATTCAAATTTATAAAACTATCCAGGGTTGTGAATCTTTCCAATATCTTTTAAAAGATGAAGTGGTTATTTTACATTTGTGTAATATATTGGTTTATTAACCTGGAACACAAAATTATGTAAAAGCCTATTCCGATGGTCAAATACAAATACCCAGTGTAACTCAATTAATCATATTCCTATGTCAACCAAATTACCTGAATTCATTAAGATTAAGTTCCAATTATGTCTACCCCCGCCCGATAGGTATATTCCTATCCTGTAAGGAAATCTATTAAAGGGTTATCTATCCTCAAGGAAGATCGTAGGCTATTGAGTCTAAGGTCTTTAACTAAAATCCATTTTCCAAGTTCATTTTAAGTTTACCGAATCAATTTTATTAATGGCCAGTTAACAAGACGCATTAAGACTAAGGCTCAATAAATAAACCTTTATATTACCCAAACTGTAAATTAACCCTTTATAAACCGGTGATATTGGAATTCATCACAACCCCAGATAACGGGCTTAGCTACGACACATATTTACAACTAGTAAAAACTTAAAAATAAAGGACATAAAGTAAAATGTTGAAAGTAAATGCTAGAAATTAAAAAGGAAAAAGTACAATAAAAGAAAATGCTAGGGTTAAATGATCCACTTTTATTACTACGATTTTAGATATCTCCCTTAATATAATATATTAACTTGTGATATTACCAACCATCCATATAGGCGGTAACCTGATTAAGTCAAATTAATAATTAATTATCAACCGACCAACCAGGCGGTATCCTTGCTTAGTCAGGTTAAAACCAATTTACAATTAATTATCAACCGACCAATATAGCGGTATCCTCATTAAGTCAAATTTTAAATAGTTATTATATTATAATTCAGGGAGATTAATTTAAATAGCAATAATAAAATATTTACTTTTCACCCTAGCAGGGGGAAGTTACCTCCTCATTGCTGAATAGTTAAAACTGAAAAAATAAAGAAAGTAAATTACTATTACAAAAAGTAAATAAAATTAATTACAGAACTGAAATTTAAACAAATTAGATACAAACTCCTTATTATTATCAGAAAATTCAGAGAGGAAGGTACATCTGAAACTGAAATTTCGAGTTGAATTTATAGGCGTTGATAGGCCCTGCGCGTCGCGACGTGCACTCCTTTCACATCGCGACTCGCCATGTTTTCCGGCGACAAATGCGGCATATTTTCCGGATCAGCTGACACGTGTCCTGGCGGTTGGGAGCTGAATGATTGTGCTGACGTGACGGTGACATGGCAATGACATGGTGACACGTGGCGATGTGAATTGTCGGCACCATATGATTATAACACGTGTCACGCGATGATTGGCTGATGATGACGTGGTGATGATGTGGCACACTGACTTGGCACGTGGCTGATGTGGACACCTACGTGGCTGACACATGGACGACATGTGGCGATGGTGATTGTTGGCAACATATGATGGCGACACATGGCACGGCGCACATTAGCAGAATCGCATGTTAGCAAACTTCTCTGATTGTGACACGTGGCACGACGCACGTTAGGCGTCGTGAAACTTTACAAAATATTGCGAAATAGTTTGACCGTTTTTCACTGTTTTGGCTCTAAATCACCTCCAGAATGTCCTGAAACTTTATTTATCAACAAAATAACACAAAACACATCAAAATATTCACAAAACTCAAGAAACTATATAAAATATTAGGTCAAATGAGTGGGAAATAGTGATACATTTACCACTCATCACACCCCAAACCTAATATTTTACTAGTCCTCGAGCAAAACAACAAGATAACATAAACATCTTTAAAATAAAATTAAACTAAGCCACTTTCGTAGGATCACGGTTGCATTTAGAATATGCAACAAGCCTTTAAACCCCTAGGTGTCCCTAGTGGACGAGTTATAGTCTTGTGAGGGCTTACAGCAATGATACCCACAAACGTTTGACAAAAGTAAAAAGAAAGTAAAACTAATGCACACAAAAGCAAAAAGACAAGAGAAAAGAGAATAAACAAGTTAGTGACTAAACATGTGAAACTTCTTATCCAAGTTAAGAGTTGTTTTCTTTCTTTCTAAATTACCGAATAAGTAAATTCTCTGATTATTTCTACCATTCTTCATATACACAGCCAACAAAATATTAATCAACTCATTTTTGCCCACAATAGTCACAAGTGTAGTTGAAAAGAAGGTAATATTTTTGTCCTAAAGTTATATCAGAATTTACATCTTTTTTTAAGCAATGGAATATTTTTTTGATTTTTCTTTTTTTATTTATAAACAATACCTTTCATCCATGTAGCGAGCTTTAGGCCAGTGACTCCCAAACCAGTTGGTTTAGGGCACTAGGTGTTAAGACACCCCTACGGACTTAATTACTCAGACTTCAGATATATATATATATATATATATATATATATATATATTGCTCCATGTAGCGAGTTTTGGGTCAGTGACTCTCAAACCAGTTGGCTTTAGGGCACTAGGTGTTAAAACACCCCTACGGACTTAATAACTCGGATCTCAGACGGTTTTTTTTATCCCATCGATTTTTTTAGATGCTTCCTCCAATTAAACTAGAGCACTGAATATTACAAACTTGTCAATTACAACTCATGTCCGTATGTTACCATGTATGTTGATAATACCTGTCAACTAAGCATATGAAGATCCATTTTAGTCAGTATTATGGAGAATTCACAAATTAAATAATTCAAAAGGAAATAAACAAAAATTAACTTTTTTCGAAATAGGTTGAGATACGTCTCAGGAGTGGAAATTCCTTACACAGCTATCTCATACCAATTT
Source organism: Zanthoxylum bungeanum (assembly GCA_019454045.1). Taxonomy (NCBI): domain Eukaryota; kingdom Viridiplantae; phylum Streptophyta; class Magnoliopsida; order Sapindales; family Rutaceae; genus Zanthoxylum; species Zanthoxylum bungeanum. Next base: position 83,143 of record SKCR01049206.1, read on the forward strand.
CACCTGATTAATCAAATTAAAAACACAAATTTTTTTTTTATTTTTGTAAAATTTTTCAATTTTCTTGAATTTTTTTCGAATATTTTGGACTAAAAATAAAAATAACAAAATACTACAACTATTCCCACCCCCAAACCTAAATGAGACATTGTCCCCAATGTCTTAAAAAGTAGAAGATGAGTTTAGAATATAGTACCTGGTTAGCTGAAATTCTACATCTACAAAGGAAATTAAAGGTTAAGATCCAGATTTATCAGACGCTTCTTACCATGATCGTCTTCGGACCATTTTATCTTGGAAATGATAGAGTCAATTTGTGGTTCATAGGCTAAGATTTGGTCAATTAAATCTGGGGCAGTTCTGGCTGTGAAGATGATTTCTTCAGAGGTTTTGTCACGAACCCATTTCTCCGGGCATCATCAAAAAATACACAAAGAAAATCATAAAATCCATCAACTTTAAACAACCCAATCGGTTTCTTGTGTATGTTCAAGTTTTCCCAAGATAGCACTGTAAAAATCTCCTCCAATGTGCCCAACCCTCTTGGCAAAGCAATAAAAGCATCAGCACGGTTAATCATTTCCACCAGTCGTTCAGACATACCTGGCACGATCAGTTCTTCTTCGTTTGATGGTCCAATAAGATTCGCCTCTGCCAAAGGTTTTGGGATGATTCCCAAGACTTGACTGACTCCTTCCTGTATGGCCTTTGAAACGATCCCCATTAATCCAAGATTGCCACCACCGTATACTAAGTGCATATTCTTTTCAACTATGACTCGACCCAATTATTGTGCTGCCTCTATATATTATGGGTTAGTACCAACACTAGTACCGCAAAACACACATATGTTTTCAACTCGTTTTCTTGAAGTAGCTTCCATTTTATGTATGTCTTTCCCAGCTCTGGATGTCTTCAAAAGTGCAATGATGAGTTGAATTTATAGTACCTGAAAAGGGTGAGTAATAATAGCACTAGTATCTTCCAAATGAAGATTAGTAGGAAAATAATAAATCGTGAAAGGTCAAAAAGGTCTGGATCATATCGGAGAAAATAAAAGAAAACAACAAAAAAAATCACGATTATTAGGAAAAGACAAAGAGATATAATATTTACAATAATTTACGGCTTGATTGACGTCTATGCGTCAGAGACAAGCTTCCCATCTAATTTTCTTAAAAATTGGCAAACATGGTCTTTTTGAGTCAAATTCCCAAGACTTAACTGTTGTCTTTCTTTTCGGAATTGTGTATATAACACACGAATTTCGTGATACACATATCCACTGGGATGCGTCTCAAGAGTTTTAGATATGTCATCTAAAGACTCCTTACTCAAGCCATCCCTAATGAAATTTATCTTATCTTCACGGTTATCAGACACCATTCCTAAAGATCGACAACGAGTATCACAAAACATACGAGCACATTTATAGCATACACTCATTCTTTTAACTCTTCTCTTTTTAGCATAGGTGTTTCTTCCTAAACCAGGCAGATGTGAAATAAAAGAGTCAGAAGACTCACCTGCCAATCGGACTCGTGCTTCAATAATCCAATGAATATCAGTAGGAATACATTTGATCATCAGTAGTCTCATCCGTTCCAAGCGAGCTTTGTAAACTCTCATCAGAATGTTTTGAGGGAGAAAAGGAAATTGCTTGTGAAGATTTGCGAGAACGTCTTCCATCGTAAAATGACTTTACCTGCAAAAATTAAACACACAAAAATAAAACACACCAATCTGAATATATATAAAAATTGCATGGGTTGCCTCCCAGCTAGCGCTAAGTTTAAAGTCGTCAGCTAGACATGGCTGCCCGAATGTTAGGCTGGATCTGAAAGTGTGACACTTTCTTTTTGTCGCTCAAATGATTCTCCCCAGTAGTGCTTAACACGCTTGTTTTTAACCTTGAATGTTTTGTTGGAGTCGGGATCATGTATCTCAACGACTCTATCTGGTAAAACCTTGGTGATTAGGAATGGACCTGACCATTGTGATTTTGGCTTCCATGAGAAGAGTTTCAACCTTGATTTGTTTAACAGTACCATCTGCCCTGGTTCTAGTGTTATGCGTACTAACTTCTCATCATGTCTCTTCTTGGCATTTTCTTTGTACAGTTTAGCATTCTCAAAATGTTGTATGTGAAATTCCTCCAATTCTTTGAGCTGATGGAACTGTTTCTCTTCTGTTGCTTGTAGTGTAAGAATAGGCTTCTTCAGTACGCAGAACACTTTATCTTCAGGCTCCACAGACAGTTTATCAGTAGAACTTTTCATTGCATTGGAGTTCTGGATGGTACTATGTATCACATCAAGTCTGAAACATTCCTCATTCCCTTAGTCTTCCGGGAATTCCATGGCTTTAAAAACATTGAATTTTACTTCTTGGTCATGTACCCTCATGGTTAGTTCTCCTTTTTGTACATCAATAATGGTTCGACTTGTAGCCAAGAATGGTCTTCTGAGTATGATCGGCACGTCTCCGTCTTCCTCCATATCAAGGACAATAAAATCTGCTGGGAAAATGAATTTGTCAACTTTGACCAGCACATCTTCAATTACACCTCTTGGAAATACGAGCGTTCTATCAGCAAGTTACAGAGAGACTGATGTGGGCATTGTTTCTCCAATCTGTAATTTCCTGAAAATAGAAAAAGACATCAAGTTAACACTCGCACCTAGATCACACAAAGCCCTACCGAAGTTATGTTCTCATATAATACAAGGAATGATGAAACTGCCATGATCTTTCGACTTTGGGGGAAGCTTCCTCTGAATGATGGTGCTGCATTCTTCCGTCAATGCTACTGTCTCGTAATCTCCCAATCTCTGTTTTCGTGAAAGAATATATTTCATGAATTTGACATAGCTGGGCATTTGTTCCAACGCTTCTGCAAATGGAATGTTGATATGCAGCTTTTTGAACACCTCTAAGAATCGAGCAAATTGTTTATCCAATTTGTTTTTCTAGAGACGCTGTGGAAAATGTGGAGGTTGAGTGATTCTTTCTCGTTCTTTTTCCTTTGCTTCTTTTTCCTCCATCTGTGGAACTGCTTCTTTTAGAACTTCCTCAATGGATGCCTTGATTCCAACATCTTTGTTGATTTCAGTACTGCTTTTAAAAATGATGACATGACACTGCTCATTCCCATGTTCCTTGGATTTGGTTCTGTGTTGTTAGGAAGGTTACCTGGCGGTCTGTAACTCTGAGCATTGGTCAGTTGTCCAATATGATTCTCCAGAGCTTTGATAGAAGCAGATTGGTTCTGAAATATAGCATCATATTTTTTTAACTGAGCTATCACTTCTGCTATTCCTGGTTCATTTGCCTGCTCATGGCCTTTGTTCTATTGTTGTTAGAATCCGGGTGGTGGATAGTTTTTTTGCCCTGAATTGTTGCTCCACGAGAAATTGGGATGATTCCTCCACCCTGGGTTGTAGGTGTTGGAATATGGATTGTTCCCCTACCTGTTGAAATTGTTGACATAATTCACCATTTCTTGATTTGACTCTGGTCATCCCCCATAAGGTGAACTTGTGGCTCCAATATTGCTTTGCATGCTGAGAATCTCCATGAAATTGCATATCTGATCCAGCTTAGCGTTGACTGCTGTATTGGCTCCAACTTCATAAATTCCAACAATTCGTTGGATCAAGCTCATTTCTGTTGGCCACAAAGAATTATTGTTGGCCATTTCTTTGATTAGGTCCCAAGCTTGATCTTCTCCTTTTGCCATCAAAGCTCCTCCAGCGGCAGCATCAATTGTGGTTCTCATTAGTCCATAAAGTCCATTATAGAAAGTTTTGACTTGAGGCCATTTTGGAATCTCATGATGAGGACATTTCCGGAGCAAATCTTTGTACCTTTCCCAAGCTTCATAGAGTTTCCGAGTCATGTTGTACAAAAGATGTGATGTCATTCCTCAGTTTTACTGTTCTAGCTGGTGGAAAATACTTTGCAAGGAATTTGGTGGCTAAAGTGTTCCAAGTTGTAATGGAACCTGTTGGTAGTGAATGTAGCCAAGCCTTAGCTCTGTCTTTTAAGGAATATAGGAAAATCCGCAGTCTCATTGCTTCTTCATCTGCTCTGTTGTAATTGAAAATACCGCAAACTTCCAGGAAGTTACTGATGTGGGCATTAGGATCTTCAGTTGCATTTCCTCAAAACTTCACTGACTGCTGAATCATCTGAATGCATGTTTTGATGTCACATGCATTTACTAGTAAGGGAGGAAGTACAATACAGGAAATGAAGTTGTCCACCACCGGAATGGTTCTGTCTCGAATGGGAATGGGTGGTGCAACTTCTAAAGGTTCAGGTTCCATGTTAAAAATTGCTTATTGGCCTTCTCGCCTTTCCCTTCTCAATTGTCTGATGGTTCTTCCAATCTCTGGGTCAAACGGTCGGAGTTCAAAGCTTCTAGTTCATCTCATGTAGTGTCTGAGAACCTGAAACACACGAAAATAAAAACAGTAAGTAAAAAGAAATTAGACACAAGTAACGTATCTAACCCTAAAACTAATAGTGAAAGATAAATAAGTCCCCGGCAACGGCGCCAAAAACTTGACTGGTGTTGTCACACGCGTATAACGCAAGCACACGTATAATTCAAGTAGTATAAAAAGTATCGATCCCACGAGGACTTAATGGATAATCTATTAATTTTATGAGGCCAAATGATTACTATTATCTATTAGATTGATTGTTTGATTGGAATGGTGACTTTAAAATTAAAACAAGTAAGTAAAAAGACGTGAAAGTAGATTGAGGGAAATTCAAATTTATAAAACTATCCAGGGTTGTGAATCTTTCCAATATCTTTTAAAAGATGAAGTGGTTATTTTACGTTTGTGTAATATATTGGTTTATTAACCTGGAACATAAAATTATGTAAAAGCCTTTTCCGATGGTCAAATACAAATACCCAATGTAACTCAATTAATCATATTCCTATGTCAACCAAATTACCTGAATTCATTAAGATTAAGTTCCAATTATGGCTACCCTCGCCCGACAGGTATATTCCTATCATGTAAGGAAATCTATTAAAGGGTTATCTATCCTCAAGGAAGATCGTGGGCTATTGAGTCTAAGGTCTTCAACCTAAAATCCCTTTTCCAAGTTCATTTTAAGTTATCAAATCAATCTTATTAATGGTCAGTTAACAAGACGCATTAAGACTAAGGCTCAATAAATAAACTTTTATATTACCCAAACTGTAAATTAACCCCTTATAAATCGGTGATATTTGAATTCATCACAACCCCAGATAACAGGCTTAGCTACGACACATATTTACAACTAGTAAGAACTTAAAAATAAATGACATAAAGTAAAATGTTGAAAAGTAAATGCTAGAAATTAAAAAGGAAAAGGTACAATAAAATAAAATGTTATGGTTAAAGGATCCACTTTTATTACTACTATTTTAGATATCTCACTTAATATAATATATTAACTTGTGATATTACCAACCAGCCATATAGGCGGTGACCTCATTAAGTCAAATTAATAATTAATTACCAACCGACCAACCAGGCTGTATCCTTGCTTAGTCAGGTTAAAACCAATTTACAATTAATTACCAATCGGCTAATATAGCGGTATCCTCATTAAGTCAAATTTTAAATAGTTATTATATTATAATTAAGGGAGATTAATCTAAATAGCAATAATAAAAGATTTACCTTTCACCCTAGCAGGGGGAAGTTACCTCCTCATTGCTGAATAGTAAAAACTGAAAAAGTAAAGAAAGTAAATTACTATTACAAAAAGTAAATAAAATTAATTACAGAACTGAAATTTAAACAAACTAGATACAAACTCCTTATTATTATCAGAGAATTCAGAGAGGAAGGTACATCTGAAACTGAAATTTCGAGCTGAATTTATAGGCGTTGATAGGCCTTGCGCGTCGCAACGAGCCGTGTTTTCTGGTGAAAAATGCGGCGTATTTTCTGGATCGACTGGCACGTGTCCTGGCGACTAGGAGATGAATGATTGTGCTGATGTGGCGATGATGTGGCAATGATGTGGCAATGATATGGCGACATGTGGCGATGTGGATTGTCGGCACCATAGGATTGTGACACGTGTCACACTATGATTGGCTGATGATGACGTGGTGATGATGTGGCACACTGACTTGGCACGTGGCTGATATGGACGCCTATGTGGCTGACACATGGATGACACGTGGACGACATGTGGCGATGGGGATTTTCGGTAACATGTGATGGCGACACGTGGCACGGCGCACGTTAGCAGAATCGCTGAGATATTGACACGTGGCAGATGCATGTTAGCAAATGCGCATGTTAGTAAACTTCTCTGATTGTGACATGTGGCACTGCGTATTTTAGCATGAAGCGGTGCATGTTAGCGCAGGGCCGGCGCACGTTAGGCGTCGCGAAACTTTACAAAATATTGCGAAACATTTTGACCATTTTTCACTGTTTTGGCCCCAAATCACCTCCAGAATGTCCTGAAACTTTATTTATCTACAAAATAACACAAAACACATCAAAATATTCACAAAACGTAAGAAACTATACAAAATATTAGGTCAAATGAGTGGGAAATAGTGATACATTTACCACTCATCAATGTCCGAGAAAACTCTGCATTCCTTTGACGGATGATTGTGGAGGTAGTTTTTCAATTGTCTCGATCTTTGCTTTACCTACCTCGATTCCCTTTTGTGAGATCCGATGTCCCAGCATAATGCATTCCTGCACCATGAAGTGGCATTTATCCCAATTGAGTACCAGGTTGGTATCTTCGTATCTTTGTAACACTTTTTCTAAATTTTGCAAGCAGTGGTCGAACGAGTCTCCAAACACAGAAAAATCATCCATAAAAACCTCCATACTTTGTTCCAGTATGTCTGAGAAGAAGGCCATCATGCAAAGTTGAAATATGGCATGAGCATTACATAGTCCAAATGGCATCATGTGGAAGGAAAAAATACCATACATGCATGTAAAAGTGGTTTTCTCCCTATGTTCAAAGGCGATGGCGATCTGATTGTACCCCGAGTATCCGTCCAGAAAATAATAGAACTCATGTCCCGCCAATCTGTCTAGCATCTGGTCAATGAATGCTAACGAGAAATGATATTTCCTTGTTGCTTTGTTCAGCTTCTTGTAGTCCATGTATACTCTCTATCCAGTCAAGTTCTTATTGGAATCATCTCGTTTTTTTCATTTGTGACTACAGTAATTCCTCTTTTCTTTGGCACACATTGCATAGGACTCACCCACATACTGTCAGAGATGAGGTAAATGATGTCGACATCCAACCATTTGATAATTTCTCTCTTCACGACCTCCTTCATGATTGGATTTAGTCTCCGTTGATGCTCTACTGTGGCTTTGTACTCGTCGTTCATCAGAATTTTGTGTATGAAAAATGATAGACTAATGCCTCTAATGTCTGCTATAGTCCAGCCAATGGCTTTCTTGTGTTCTCGTAACACTCTAAGCAACTTATCTTTCTGCTCCAATGTTAGCAACGAAGAAATAATCACAGGTAAATCAGAAGAGTTTCCTAATAATACATACTTGAGATGGCTCGGAAGTAGCTTTAGTTCCAACTGCAGTGGTTCTTCAATCGAGGGTTTGATTCGCTCCTTTTTCGGTAGTTCCAAACTTTCCATTTGTGGTGTCGATTTGAAGCGAAATGGTTTGTCAAGATAGTTGATACATTCCAGAATTTCACCATCTAGCTCACTATCAGTCATGCTGGTGATGCAAGTTTCAAGTTTATCCGTGGGAAGTTGTATTGCATAGTATCATGGA